>PVKH010002471.1:0-27100 GCA_004027955.1 Chaetophractus vellerosus
AGGAGTCTAGGATGGTGATGTCCCCTCCACCACCAAGTGAGAGGGGGCTTATATCCCATGGATACGATGGAAGGGATTATCCTGCCTGCAGCTGCAGTCTCTCTCAATTCCCCTGCATAGCTGTCGTCCATCATCAACTCCCAACTAGGTGTCCTGGGTGAGTCCATTGAGTTGTAGCATAGGAGTTGCAGGTCTGCAGGGTTTCTGGACCCAGTTCATATACTGCATCTTAAGGGGAAAACCTTGAATGCTTTCCCTTAGTAGGTTAACTTATGTCTAGGGAGTGACAGGTATTGGGGGAGAAAATTTGATTATAGGTATTGTTTTCATAATCTATTTTAATCTTGAAATATTTGAAAAGACTTGGTCTAAAGACAAAAAAGGGACTAGTTTTCGTCTGTGGGTGTTTTCCATTCTGAGGAATGTAATTTTGTCCTTGCTGAAAATTCAGAAGTTGTTTTGTCCAAAAGGACACTGACATCCTATACTATGCTTTATTTGACATCTTATACTGCACACTAAACCACACCGGGTGAACTTCAAACAACTCAGGCATAGGAATGTATATCTGGTTTGAAAACTGAGGTCAGCTCCAGTGTGCTTCCTTATATTGCTCCCAGAGGAGTTGAAGACATCTGTGAACACATCTTCTCATTGCTTTTTGTCTTCTTTCATTTTAATAAAATGATCACCAGATACCCAATCACTGAGACATCCTCCATTATACCAAGAGATTACCATCTCAGTGGTGGTTGTTTTGGGTATTAGTAACAAAGCCAAAAAAATGGACTTGACAACTTCTAAAATAAGAATGTGAGTGTGATGGATCATTAGAATAAATTGTAACCTGCTGAGGAAAAGTTGCCAAACCAATCTCGGGGATAATTATAGCCAATTTACCAATGTAAAACTCGGGTAAAAAGACATTTCTCTCATACAAGGAATAATCTATGAATGATATTAACAAAAGCAGAAGCAGAATCCCAAAATGCATAGTCACAAATTAGAAAAAAAAGTGAAGGGATTATAGCAAAGAAAGTGGGCACCCTTGTGTACTAGTAACTAGATGTTCCCATAAAGATCTCTTTGCTGTTCCTCAAAAACCCCAGGAATGCTTTTCCCTCAGGGAGTTTGCACTGGCTCTCCCTCTGCTTAGAATACTTTTATCTCAGGTGTCCACATTGCTCACTTTTTAACTCCTTCAAGCCTGTGCTTAAATGTCACCTTCTCAGTGATGTCTACCCTGACCAGCCCTGCTTGTAATCAAAGCTAAATCCCACACCAGAATTCTCTATTTTCCTTAACTTGATTACCTTTTTTCTGTAGTATTTACTACCTACTCCAATACCATTTTCTTCCCACTAGGATGTCAGCTCCCAAGGGCTAGAATCTTTATCTATTTTTGTTCATTGCTCTAATCTGAGTGTCTGGCACATAGTAAGCTCCAAGTAAATAGTCATTGAATGAATGAATCTATAGATATTATGAAGTTTTAAAATTACCATATATGGTATATGTGGACCAGAGTGTCAGAATTAGATCCCAAGGAGTCAATAGGAGTTGAGTATCCTGTTCTAGCTAATCCCAAATAGGAAGACTCTAAGAGGAGACTAAGGCAAGATTTATGGAAGAAGTCAGAGTCAGGGTTTGGGGACAACAAGCATAAAGGCCAAGCATAACAGGGCAGAAGTAGGAAACCGAGATAAGGGATAGTGAAAATGAGCAGCCAAGAATAGTTTTCTAGAGGGACATAAAACAGCTGCACTTATAGGTATTAGCTGATAATGAGGTTTGGGTATTATTGGGCAAGTTCAAAGATGGTTGGTATATGGACAATATGTGCTATGGTGGGTGTTTGTCATGTTTTTCACTGCCCAGCACCTGAATTACCTCTATCAATCAGGATATGCAATGTTAAACTGCAGTAATAAATGACCCCAGAATCACCATGGCTTTAAACAATGACACTTATTTCTTTCTCACACTACCTGTCCACTGTAGGTTGGCAAGGAGGCTATGCTCATCATAGTCACTTAAGGACTACAGAGGCATCATCATGTGCTTCCACATTTGTAGAGATAGGGAAAACAGATGGGGTTGAACCATATGCTACCTCTTAGTGCTTCTATCCAGAAGTGACATATGCCATGGTTACTTATATTTCATTGGCCAAAGTTAGTCACATTACAAAGCCTGAGTCAATCGGGGGTAAATAAATGTACTTCTCAGATAGGGAAAGACAGTGATTATCAGTGACCAATAACAGTTTACTTCATGTTATGTGATTGTGAAATTCCCTATCCCATCAATCTTGAAGGGAGGCAGAGTCTGCCTCCTACTATAGAAATTATAAATACCAGACAATTGATCTTTCCAGGATCCCTACCGTAATCACATGTACTTGAGTTGGACTTTAAATGAGGCTGGTGACATAAAGCAACATGGGTGGGGAGAATTCTTTCTGGCAAGGCTGTGATGGTATCAGCATCTGATTTCCAGTGATGGCATCTAGTAACACATGTGGAAATCAGGGCATTCAAAGTCCAGCAGAGGTGGATGTGGAATCCTGACTTGATGGCATATGGTGTGATTCTGGATGTAATTTTGGCTGGGTAGCTCCCCTTTACACCTGTGCATTTTAAAGTCTAAGTCTCCAGCATTCTAAGTAGTTCTGTGAACTGCCCAACATCTTTTCAATTAATTGCTTCTGTATTTACATTCACTTAATCAGTTTCTGTTGCTTACATCTAAGAATCATGATTAATTCAAGTGGCTGAAATAGTGGGCACTCTTCTTGTCCATTTGTCATATTTTCAAACATCAGAACAAAAGCCAATTTATCTGGCAATTGGCTAAATGGAAGAATAATGGAAGAATATAATTCCTGTCACTTTAAATTTAGTTTTTTTTTTTTTCCTGATGCTCAATCTAGGTATGGTGGTAGTTTGGCAGTGGACGGGGGTGATGGTGGTGCAGTGATGTGAGTGAGGTTAATGGTGCTGGAATGTGAGTGTGAGTAGGGTTAGTGAGTGAGTTGGACCATCTGTAGTTCTAGGGGGAGGGCTGGAGGATGGAACAGCTGAACTTGGGAAGTTAAGAACTGTGGTTGAAAATACAATTGTGGGAATATTATTTTGGTATCTGTGGGGAAGGTCTTTGGTGCAGAGTGTCAGGGGTGGGGAGATGTGTGGGGAAGGGTGCACCCGGGACAAGCCTCTATGGAATATGAATGTGTTCATCTTGTCATAGGGTGTTATCTCAGTGGGTAGCAACCCACACAGTAACCAACAAAATATTAAACTCTCATCCTAGGAAATCTGGCTACATTGTCAAATAGAGTGGCAAGAATATCTAGAGTACATAGGCAGTGCCTAATAAAAGAAAATAGACCAATATGCCAAGTCTTTTATATTAATGCTTGTAATTATGAATTTTTTTCTTGTAAAGTTGAAACTTAATAATAATAATAATAATAATAATAGCTATTGTCTAAGAGTTACCCCATGAAAACCTCCTTGTTACTCAAATGTGGCCTCTCTCTAAGCCAAACTCAGCAAATAAATAAATAAATTCATTACTTTGCCCCTGGCATGGGACATGACTCCTGGGGATGAGCCTCCCTGGCACGAAGAAATTAATACCAAGTGCCAACCAGCAATGCATTTGGAAAAAGACCTTGACCCAAAGGGGGAAATATTAAATATAAAAGAGTTTGTATAGCTCAGAGATTTCAAAGTGAGTTGGGAGGTTTTTCCAGAGGTTTCATTTATGATTGTCTCAGGCAGATCTCACTAACTGCCACAGTAAACAAAGCTTCAAACAGGGGTTTGAAGGCACAGCATACAACCATATTAAATCAGCACCCCACTGGCAGGCCTCACCTTGGAATATATGATAATCTATTTCCCCAGTGTAACAGAGTTAGGCTCATTTATAATTTCCTTACACATTATTCTTGTACCCCTTTTATTTAAACCTATAATTAGCACTATACCCATTAAATATATGTGTCCCAGAGACTTAAATGTTCAGTCTGTTCATATGCCAGTTAAACCCTGAATCTCAGCAGAGTTGCAGGCAATACCTACTCTCCAGTTCATTGGAATCAGTCAGGACAACTAACAAAATGATGATGACAGACAACCCCTAACCCCCAAAACAGAGAGTATCTACAACTGCAAGCAAAACAGTTCCTTCTAAATGCCCCATAAGATCTAAGCCCTCTCTCAGTCTGAAGCAGAGCAAGCATCACTACCTCATCCTCAAGATTTAGGAATGAACAAACATAAGGGTGGAATGCAAGCATAGACCGAAGTTAACTTACTATTATTGTACTAATGGAAGAATTTGTAACATTGATATAAAGATAGTGGTTACCAGAGGTTCTGATGGAGGGGAGGGAGGGAAAAAAAGGTGAAACAGGAAATTTTTAGGGCATTGGAATTTCTCTGCTTGATATTACAATGACAGATACAGCCCATTATACATTTATTCTAAACCTATAAAACAGTACAGAATAAAGTGTAAACCATAATGTAAACTATAGACCTTGGCTAGTAGCAATGTTTCAATATTTTTTCATCAATTGTAACAAATGTACTACACTAATATAAGATGTTATTAACAGGGGATAATGTGGGAGGGTATATAGGATTCCCCTACACTTGCGATGTAACTATTCTGTATTCTAAAACTTCTCTAAAAATAAACTTTATTATATGAAAAATAAAGTTAACTATGACCCAAAATAAAAGGTTCACATTTCTCAAGGCCTGAAAACAACAATGTTCTTCCCATTACATCATTCCCCTCCCCCACCAACCAATTTCTACTTTTTAAGTTTCTTTTGATATTTACCTCCATATTTCTAATAACATTATTTTGCTAGTCAGCACTTCTTTAGTGTTTACTATGTGCCAAGTACTGATATAAGAACTTTATAAATTTAACCTGTGTAACAATTTTATGAGGTAGGCACTTATCCCCAATTTACGGATGAGAAAACTGAGAGCAGAAAAGTTAATTAACTTGCTCAAGGTCACATGACTAACAAGTGGTAGTTCTGGGACTTGAATCCAGAGGGTCTGACTCCAGAGTCTGCCTATTTAACTCCTATACTATACTGCACATCTATATGTACTTATACATTTATATTTTAATTATTTGCTTTTAAACTTTTATCTGTTGATTTTCCATTTGATGGAAACCCCTTTTCCCCATGACTCAAAGGCATCCTCCATTTCCATAGGCTAGAGAAATATTTAGTAATTATTATATATATGCAAAAGTTATTCACAGATGAGTCAGTAATTTAACATTAAAATATCCCCAACTTGTGTAAACCTCCTCTCAATACATTCAAACATTTTAAATATTCTATCAATATTATCTTCTTCAAGATAGAGTAACTCTTCTGAGCTACTTTAATCTGAATAGGTTATTCTTTCAGTCTGATATAGTGCTGTTTTTTGGGATCTCTCTTCATGGAGTGATTGTCATGGACTTTCCCTTTACCTTTCTCTTATGTTGGACCATCTATTTATAGGATACCACAACTTCCATCTTCTTGTTGCATACTTTGTTTTGGTAAGATACAACCTCCATTAGCTTCCTGAGAAAGAATTCATGGAAAGTACTTTTTAAAAATGTTTCACTTCTGAATATGTTTTTTCCTATATGTACACAACTGATATTTTGACTGAGTATAGAATTCTAGGTTGGAAATAATTTCTCTTCTAATTCTGAAGGCATGACTCCATATTCTTCAAGCTTTCAGTGCTGCTATTGAGTAGTTTGTTTCCAATGTGATTCTTTATCGGATGTAGTAAGTAAATCAGGCATAAAATAATTTTCATTACTGTTAATTTAGTTTAGTAAGGATAATTTGGTTAAATCTACAGTGAATACTGCTGCATATTTGTAAAATTGTTATTTCTGGTCTATAATTTACTCATAGCCTAGATATATTTTGCATTATAGTTCAAATATGAATCTTCCTCATTTTTATTGCTAATGCAAATGTATAGGTATATTTCTAACCCCATGAATTTAATTTGTTTGTACAGAAGCTATTTTAATGTTATCTCTATTTTTCTTCCTTCAGTGGAAACTGGGAACAGATTGGCAGGGAGATAGGAAAGGAATGGGTGAAGACATTCTAGGAACAGGAAATAGTCGATACTAAAGACAGAAGTAAGATAGAGTCCATCTGGTTCAACCCCTTTATTTTACAGAGGCAAAAAACCTGGAAGAATTTAAATGGTTTGTCTAATGTTGATGCTAATCTGCTGAGTGACCATATGTCTTCTGAACTAGGGTACTTCTGAAAGTGAAAGTAGATAATATTAATAATTACAGCAGAATGACATGGGTAAACCAGGTAGAGCTGGGCCATTCTAGGCAAACAGAGAAATATGATTAACCTATTAATATGTGACCAACTAGTCCCAGAATTCAGCTCTCCTGTGTTTTCTCCCATACTCCTCCATTTTTTGCTAACTTCACCAACATCCAATCTCTCTTTGGCAGTGTCTTTTCCCCCATATTTTTCATTCATTCACCTATTCATTCATTCAATAAATATTTATTGAACATCTACATTGACATCTGATCTTTATAATCATCCTTATGCTTTTAAAGATTGTTACCTTTGATTTAAAATATTTCATGAATATTAAGCCAGTAGAAATATTAGAAAACTTTGGAAAAAGATGACACCACTATATTTTATTTAAGAAGCAAATAGGTAGGTAAATTTTGACACTATTTGGTAACATACTGACAAACAGGCTAAAGAGTGACACTTAGTATGAATTAGACCCACAACCAGCAAAGAGAGTAGACGGCTAAGCAGTTTGCTGCAAAGTCATCCGCATACTTGTTCAGTGGGAGTTTCAGAAACCGACACATCTTTACAGGAAGTTCAAAGAGCATGACAAGCAAGGCTTGAGACATGAATCGAAGCCCAAGGTACAAAATAGGCAACAAAATACAACACAAAGTTGAAAAACAACTTCAAATACTGTGTTCAGTTTGATGTCCACGGTTATTTTTCAAGGTAGAGTTTTCTGCTTTGACCAATAATCATACATGTTAGAACTTTATTTTATAGGAAATATGTGAGGCCAAATGAAGCCAGTTCATCTTTTTGCTGGAAATTTAGTGAAAGCCCTAGCTAGTCTCAAGTCATTACTATCAGTTGTTTAATATTTTTTCATGTCAGATATTGATTTTAAAGCATATTCTTTGGATGGACAAAATTGCAGTTGAAAGTTTCATACACGAAAAGCTAAGTTTGAAACATCTACATACCAGTATCAGGTATTCTGAGACTTCCAAGGGACATGCAAACAGAATCTTTTTATTTTGATCAATAAATACATTGTACTGAAAAAAGACATAATACAGTAAAGTGAACTAGCTCTTTAGTTACTAGACAATCCTGGGTGAGTCTTCCAACTTTGCCATTTGGTGTGTCATTTGGAAAAGTTCTTAACTTTCTAGTCCCTAAGTCCCTCAGCTGTAGACACTGAAAAAAATAATACCTACATCCAGTGCTTGTGGGAGAATTCAATGTAATAATGTACACAAAGTACTTAGCAGAGGGCTTGATGTAATGAGTGCTTACTCGGTGATAACTGCTGTTTTTATTGCTCAGATTTGCATATAAACAGGCAAACTAGTTCATGACTCAGTTGTAAATGTATGTATATGTTTTGATATTTTTTCTCAAATAGGTATAAAAATAATTATCTCAACATGGCTGACCAGGTCATTTGATTAGTGTATGATGAAATTCAGGCTGTATATTTAGTTCTTGGAAGCACCTGTCAATGACTTGGTTTCGTGGTCACAGTTACACTTACAAAATTCTTTCCATAGTTGCAGGTAAAACACTTTGGTAGCCATTTTATTTGATGGGATGTGTTTGGGGATGTGTTGGCATTATGATGATGAGAAAAACAACAGCTAAACATGTATTGAGCTGTTGTTATTTCCTAAGCACTAATTCTAATACTTTATGTCCATTACATTGGTACCCCTGAAAGACCTGGAAACTAACATTTTCAGTTTCTTGGACTCTTAAACTACTCAAGTCAAGTAAGGACTGTGTGTTTTCCCAGACAGTCAAGCAATATTTTCATGCTACTCATCTCCAGGAGCACTGGGTAAGAGAGCATAGAAGAGCTGGTGGAAGTGCTTCCCATTACTCAAGGAACAATTAATGGAAAAGAACCATCTTTTTATAACAGTCCCAGAGCATTTACATTTCCAAAGCTAAATAATCTAGAGTGGTTGTTGCTGTTGTGTTTGTTGCAAGTAAATTGGAACAGAAAAGTTACTCAGTGTTAAATGAATGGAATTTCCATTATATTGGAAAATAGATACCTGTTTGGCAAATTATATAATAAAGTCCAACTGAGGATGTTTGGAGTTCATGAGTTTCTACACATTTGTTTCTAATTCTAAGCAAGACTTCTTTTCAAAAAAGTTTTAATCCTTAATTTGTGTTCATGAAGCCCATTTACCTTTCCATTTTCATAGTTGTTTTGAAGGGCAGTAGCTGTTTTTTTCATTCTTCATATTTTTAAATACACCAATTTCTCAAATATGAGCTCATTCAAATCTAACTCACTTTTCTCTCTAGCAAACAGGTCACACGAGTAGACCAGGAGAAAAAAAAAAAAGATTTCAGAAAGCACAATTCTTTTGAGGAGTCACTGTGCCTGCTGCAAAATTATTCGAATGAAAAGATTTTTTTCTTTGAGGTAAAACGACAATTAAGGTCGACCTCCTCCGCTCAAATTAAAAAAGAGAAAAAGGAGTGTAATGAAGAATCTGACTCCTTCCTCTAATTTTACAAGTTCAATGGTAATCTAACCGTGCCATTCATTTACAGAAACCATTAATTTTACTATGTGGCTGAAAGTAGTAGGCCTCAGCTTTCATTCTCTTACTTTCCCCCTCCCTTAGTCTTTGTGTGTGCACCTGTTGGGGCCACTTTAGCATCCCATTTGTAAAACTTTGGGTAATCCTCTGGCACCAACCCTGGTGTGATAATACTTCTGTTATTCAGCAGCCTAATTACAAAGGACAACACAGATAAAACACTTCAGTCCTATTTTTTAATAGCTGATTTGCCAATTTCGCCAAGCTCCAAAGAGAATGGTCTCCAAATCTTGCTGGATTTAAATTTAATCTGAACTTGTTCAGCACATGGAATGCCAATATCTTAAGGCAGACCTTTTGTTGTTAGTTTTCTGGACACCTCACTCCTTCACTCACCTTCACCCCTTTTGAATAGTGATATTAGGATCCCATTTGGTTTTTAAAATATAGTTTCACAAAAGAATTGGAGAATTTTTATGCATTCCTCAACATCCTTTTGAGACAACTGTTGACACTCTCTAACAGAAAAAAAGAGAATAGAGCTTTAGACACTAAAGAGTCTACTTAATTAATTAATCTAGAAGAAAAATGAGCTAGTCACATTCTTAATTTAACAATTTTTTTCTGAGGGTGAATATATTAGGAATTGGAAAATATGTTTGAAATTTCTTTACTGGTTTAAGATGGAAAAGAGAGAGGATTATTTCTAATTCATGGCAAACTAAGGAAAGGATCATTATTTCAGTACAGATAAGCCTCCCAGAATCTGGGTACTTAACTCTATTTCTTTTATCTAGAAATGGGCTGGACATCTGGCAATAAGAGACAAGTTTGTGAGTTCTGGGTACTTTCTGGTCAGTTGGGGAAAATCTTCAAGTTTTGAGGAATTGAGTAAATCTGTCCCCCATTATTTGTCTTGGGGGTTTCAGAGGGCATGGTGAAACTGAAGGGCAGCTCCTGTCACTTTTTTTAATCCCTTGATTTTGAAACCCCAAATAATTTAAGGGAAATTTAATACATATGTTTCTGATTCGTTTACACTGCTTCATCAAAACGGTGTTTTGTAAGAGCTATTTGATATCTAAGAAGCCTTCTCAGCCTTCTTTCTAAGCCTTTTATTTTGCTCCAAGAAATCATGTTTTCTTCGTGCTCAGCAGATTTAGAAGCAGAGGAGGTTTAAGTTTTGTTCTAAAGGCCACACTGGCAAAATCTGTAGAAGTTTGGAAGTTGGCAAGATATGTTGTCTCCTCTTTTCCAGCACTAGACAACTGAAAAATCTGACAAATGAAATATTCAAAGATGTTGCCAAAAGAAAGAAAACATAGGTTAATTTCACTGACTATTCCAGTAATTTCATTAAAATGTTCATTTCTGCTTTGCAAGGTTCTGTCATATATTAAGTGACCTAGGGGTACAGAAGACAGGTAAACATATTCATCCCATTTTATAGATGAAAATATCTGTCACAGAATAAGTGACTCTTGTTTCAGTACAAAGTGACACTGTCATTCATTAAAAATACCAGCTACACATTTCTGCTCCCAAGTCATATAAAATTAGTAGAAAACATGAAAAGAGACAACTATTTTGGATCCTATACAGTCCCTTAACCCTGAGGAATTTTAATGCTTTCAGGATAAAAGTTTAAGTTTTGAAATTTGGATTCTTGACTGATCACTGAAATTCTCTGAGAGTGATAATAATTGAGAAGCATCAAAGTAAAACCACTTATCTGTGAGTGTTTTATAATAACATATTGGCATACGATAATAACATTTATTGAACACTTTTTATGGGTCAGGCACTGTAAGTGCCACATATAAGTTATTTCATTTAATTCTCACATAATCCTATGCAGTAGGCACTATTATTTTTCTTCCTATTTTTTCCCGTGAGTAAACTGAAGTTTAACAGTTTAGGGATCTGGTAGTTTGTGCTGTTTTGGTCATCTCTTATACTAGTGCAAAGCCCAACAGGACATGATTAAAATGTTCCATTTTATGAATAGCCACGAATGTGCGCATAAAACACTTGAGGCCGTGTTATGAGTTGGATACTATGACCTGAGGACCGGACGTTATCACTGCTATGACAGAATTAAATACTGCACTGCACCTTTTATAGTTATATGCTAGTCCAGTTGACCTTTACCAAAATGTCCTTCCCTGGTTGTGCAATGTCTCACATTTTCCTGGGGCTGGTAGTTTTTGATCCTAAGCTCAGGGAGGATGGCAGTTGGGATAGGACTCACAAACAAATCAGGTTTCCCCTAAGAATAAAGTAAAGTCCCTCCCAAATCTAAACTGTCAGGATAGTTTTCCATGCAAGAGCACTGCTTAGAGGTATACCGCTATGAAGATGGCAGTTAGAATTCCAGAGAGGGTACATTCTAGATATTGTTTTCATTGTTTTTACCTAGCGCCTATACAGTGCCTGGCAGGTCACAAGTCCACAGCAAATTTGTGTTGAATGAAAAGGTGAATTAATGAATAAATAAGAAAAAGGGGCCCTCTCTATTGCATAGCTTTGAGGTAGACATGAATAAAACCACTTAGGGTTTAGCTTACAATATTTGCCCCTGAGGTCTCTGATTTTACATAGAAATGTGTTGACTTTACTATGTTAGTTGAGTGGGAATTACCTCTTTCCTTTTTCCACCACAAACAGTGCTATAACCAAGAGCTCTGCCATGGAGTTTGTGGTAGCCAGATCCAAGATGGCCCCTGGTGACCTCTCATCCTGATGTTTATGCCTCTGTGCAGCCCTCCCACAGAGAATAGGGCTGACCTATGCAACAAATAGGATATTTAAGAAAACATTTTCTTTCTAAGCTCGGGTCATTAAAAAATATCGTGACTTCCATCTTGCTCTCTATTGGATCATTTGCTTTGGGGGAAGCAGTTGCCACGTTGTAAGGACGCTCAAGCAGCCCTGTGAAGGGATGCTGAAAGGTCAACTGGGCAGCCGTAAGAGCGATCTCTCTTCAAAACAGATCTTCCAGCCCCAGGCAAGCCTTCAGATGACTGCAGCCTCAGCTAACACCCTGACAGCAACTTCATGAGAGACCTTGAGCCAGAACTACTCTCCTCAGCTGCTCCTGAGCACCTCACAAAACCTGTGAGCTCAAGAATGGTTATTGTTTCCTTCAGCTGCTAAACTGTGGGATAACTGCTTTCACAGTCATAGCTAGTACAGAGTTGTATTGAGTGACACAGAGTCAGGTTTGAACACTTGAGATAATAAATATGTAATGGCAATAGGCATATCTGTATATTGCTTATCTTCTTCCTACTCACATTGGTCCATTAGACAGCAGTCAATGAGACTCTAATCTTTCACATACGAATTAGGCCTAACAATATCATTTTCAAGAGATGCTTCACACGGCCATCGTGCAATTTATGGAGATTTTAGTAGTTGTGTGTGTGTGTTTATGTGTATTTGTGTGTATGCGTACATTTGCACGTATGTGTGTATGTGTGTAAGCATGTACATGTGTGAGTATGTGTGCATTTAAAGGCTCCCAATTATCTTGATTCGTGGTAAGAATAATTATGAAACCTGAAATTTGCACTCTGGTGTCAGGTCTGCTCTGTGACTTTGGTCAGGACCTGTCAGCTCTCTGAATTCGGTTTGCTTATTTGTAAACTGAAATTCCCTTTTAGTTAAAGTTCCTATGCATAAAGTGTATCAGTATCAGTATTCTTGGATTCTAGAGATGGGTACAAGGAATCTTAGCAGATATCTGGTTGACACAGAAGAGATTTTACTTTACGGTGCGCCTGTATGGGATGTCATCCCAAATGCTTTTAGCACAGAGCTACCCCCAAATACCATGTTGGAAGCTGGCACAAATCCCAAGGAATAGTAACCTAACAAGTCTTAAGTGGAGACAAACCACATTTTGAAGTTTAGCTATCAACAACCAAATCTTTTTCCTAACTAAGATTTCATTTTTCCACAACTTGTTTAGAAGAGAGTGCAGCCTGATGCATGAACCAGGGGAATTCAGGCTTACCGGAAAGTTTATTCCTGGCAGCAGCCAGAGCATGATCTCAGCCAGGTTCCTTAGCTCCTTTATGTAAACCTTTCTGCCAAATCTGGGGAAGTGAGTGGCTGTGGCATTGGGTGGAATTTGGGGTGAGGTACAGCTACCACTGAAGTAAATGTACAAGCCTCAGGGGAGTTTCAGGTAAGAAAAGGGCCACCTATAAGAAACACAAACTGAAATTGTGTTATATAGGAACTTCGAATCCTCACTCCTCCACTTATTGAATGTTGTGACTTTGGGGCTAAAAAATAATAGCCACCTTACAGGGGTGTTGAAATATTAAATGTAATAATCCATACAAAGCTTTAAGCAGAGTATCCAGGGCATTGTGCTACCTAAATAATGAGATCCAATGCCATCATAATCATTATTATACTTTCATCTCTGGTTTGGTAATTTCACTATGTATATTCTCTTTGGAGGTAAGCTTTGGGGAGTTTCAACTTCCCCCACTCCCACTTCCCAGGGAGACAACCACATTTCAACTGGGAGTTACAGAATATTTTCAAATCCCACTTCCATACCAGACCAGAGGGAAGACATGAATTATTTCACGACAAGAAAAACAGAAAACTAAAAAGGAGTGCATGGTTTTAGCAGACTTATTTCTTTCAGACCAGTGGATAACTTTTTGTTTCTGAAAGGGGGAGGGCTCTCCATGCCGGAGACAGTCGTGTCATTATTCACGCTGTAAACCAGCCCTACTTCAACTGCTGCTCCTCACAATGCCTACAAGTGTAATAAAAAAAAGAATACAAAAAAACCACTTGCTTCCTTTTTTTATGAGTATTGACATTCTTGTGCAGTATTAGGAGAGCTAATTTAGCTTCCAGTTCTAAGAATTTTTGAATCTATAGCCAGTAATTATTGGCATTCAGGGGTACAAAGGAGGAAAACAAAGCCTGCAAATTCTAGCACATTCATGTGGGATTGGGAGCTGAATTAGGATCCTCACACCCCATTGAATGATCAGCCCTCCTATTAGAGCCTTATTAAAATGGTAATGATTATATGCCAGCTATAGGCAGGCAGCCGCACCTGTCAAAAACTACCCCGATTATCCTGTTCATTCAACTGTCTGGCTCTTGAATCAGTGTCTCAGGTTTACTTTTCTGTGAAGTTTTTTTTTTTTCTGTCTTAAATTAAAAAAAGATACAAGAACAAACAGTCTCTTGGGGACACGGAACACTTGTACTTTATTATATCTCCTCATTTTCTGTTTTGGTATCTGGGACGGCAATTTGATACTGGAGCTATCCTTTCTTTAATTTTGGATGGAGACTGGAAAAAGATACAGAAGAAATGTAAATTCTCATCTAAAAAAATTCAAATGTTAGTCAAAGAAAATGCAAATCTATAATTAATCTGGAAACTGGGATTATTCAATTGTCATCCACACGTACTGTGTACTGTGATCAAGGGGTAGATTCTTGTTACTAACACATCACTTGCCACGACTAGAGATCTGTTGTCCTTCACTTAAAAGACACTGAGTTTTCATCCATCTTCTGCCATTAAGACACATGAAACAATAATGTGTTTCATTTGAAATAACTTCTTTCCCAAGATACACTATACCATTGAACGCACAGCGTTGTTTCCTTACATGATCAATCCTGGCCCCACAGGGAGGAAATGGTCTTTTAAGCCGTTTGGTCTACTGGTTTGTCAAATTCCCTAATATCAAAGCATATCTGTGGGAGGGGGTGCTGGAAAGTTGGGTGTCCTCAATAATGCTCGGGAGAGATACTTTGATAGTAACTGGTCAGACCACTTGGGGAGAAGAGTCAACGAACAAAGAAAAGCAGAGTTTTTTGTTTGGTTTGTTTTTGTTTGCTAGAATAGCTTTCTCTGGTTCCTAGCATTTCTTGGGGTTCCCAAAATGGATGTTAATCTCCTAGAAGAGCTATTGGACTGAAGAGATTTGTTACATGTCAGCCGCAAGTCTCAGTCAACAGAGAGTAGATCAGGAAGCACACAAGGTGTTCCTATCATCTCCTTTTTGGGAGACTATCCCCACTCCCACACCTGGATGTGCTTTGAAGAGGCAGGGGGTTGATGATAGATAGAAATAATCTCAAATTCATTATTCAAATTTGGAGTGTTGTGACACAAACCGAGCTGAAAGTAGCCTTGGATTTCCAGGCCCTTCGATATTACAGGTAAAAATATTCACCACTATGTCTAAGCTAACAGACATCTTAATTACGCCGAGCTGCTGCTTCTATTACTGCAACGACAAAAATAATGAATCTTTTACAGCAATTCACAACTCATCTGAGACATTCTTTCTCAGAATGCTATTTATCTAATGATTTCAGTGCAAAGTATTCTCCCATCTCCCCCACCCCCACAATCTAAACTACGCCCCCCCCACCACCCAGCCAGTATTAACTGAATATCACAAAGTACCAACTGAATAACTCTGAAGACTTTGTTGTAGAATTTTTTTTAAAAAAGAGGCTATATTATGGGCTAATCACACATTGAAATAATTGATTACTTTGCGGCCATGATTATTACCAGGGCTTCTGAGTGGTCAAACCCTTTCACAGTCCTCAAGCCCTTGGCCTTGCTGCGGCACACACACCCTTTGCCTCTCTGTCCTGAACCTCTCATCCAGCCACCCCTGTGGTGTGTCACTGTCCTGAGTCTCCTCCTATGTCTCTGTCCACTCTTCCTTTGACTCTTCTCACTACTTCTTGTCCCCACATGTAGACCTTCCAAAGGGTTCTGTCTTAGACATATTTTTTCTCTCTCATCTGCCCTAAGGTTCTGTTGTTTATGAGTATTGAATTGCTTCTCTTTTTCCCTTTAGCAATCCTATGTTCTCCCATGATTACTAACATTTCTTCTATAAAGACTCTCGAACTCTTGAATCTTGACTTCAAGCCAAGTCTGTTGCAGTTTTTCATTTCTGAAATCTGGTTTCTTATATACCCAAGAATGTCTCATCTTGAATAGACATTTGTCCAAAGAAGAAATACAAATAGCAAGAGAACACGTGAAGAAATGCTCAACATCACTAATGATTAGGGAAATGCAAATCAAAACTACAATGAGATATCATTTCACACCTATCAGAATGGCTACTATTAAAAAGACAGAGAACTACAAGTGTTGGAGAGGATATGGAGAGATGGGAACAATCAAATCATTGTTGGTGGGAATGCAGAATGGTACAGCCACTGTGGAGGGCTGTTTGGCAGATCCTAAAGAAGTTGAATATAGACTTGCCATGTGACCCTGCAATACCACTACTGGGTATAAACCCAGAAGAACTGACAGCAGTGACACACACATCTGCACACTGATGTTCATAGCAACTTTATTCATGATTGCCAAAAGTTGGAAACAACCCAGGTGTCCTTCAACAGACGAATGGATAAATGAGCTATGGTCTATTAACATGATGGACTATTATGCAGCTGTAAGAAGAAATGAAGTCATAAAGCATATGACAACATGGATGAACCTGGAGGACATTACACTGAGCAAAGCAAGCCAGACAGAAAAGGACAAATACTGTATGATTGCAATACTATGAGCCAAATATATTATGTAACATATTGTTTGATTAAAAAAATTTTATATGTATCCAGTATATTTAATTGAGAAATATATGTATTTATTCATCTGTGTCTACTTTTTAGTTTTTAATTGTTTATATTTTCAATTATTAAATGCACAAAATAAAGTGTAAAAAAAAAGAATGTCTCATGAGCCTCCAACTTAGCTACCACATCTGAGTTAGTCATTGAAACTGCTCCTATTCTGAAGCATTCTCCCTGTTCATTTGGTCATCCAAGGATATATATTCAAGTTCTACAGCATCTTACAGCAGAATATTATTTTGATAAACAGGGTAGTGTGCCCACCTTCCACCCAACACATTTACACATACATCCTGTCTTCGCAGGCCCACCATTCAAGTGGCAGTAAAGTTGTATTAGTCATGGTTCTCTAGGGAAACAGAACTGACAGGAAACATCTGTAAATAGCATGAGATTTTATAAAATTGTCTCATGCTTCCGTGGGGATGCCCAAGTCCAAATTCCATAGAGCAGGCTGCAAGCCAGGAACCCTGAGGAAGGTCCTTGATGAGTTCTCCAGGAGATAGTGGCTGTCTCAAGTAGAGATGGGAATTCTCTCTCTGAATGCTGAAATCACGTCTCCTTTTAAGGCCTTCAACTGATTGGATGAGATGTTACTCATTGCTAACGTCAGTCTCCTCCGTTGATTGCAGATGTAACCAGTCATCTAAGCAATCGACTCACTGATGATTAAAGTCCATGAAGGGGCCAGCTCGATAGCCCAGTGGATAGGGCGTCGGCATACCACATGGGAGGTCCTGGGTTCGGTTCCCGGGGACCTCTCCTAGCGGGCAAGCCGCCATGGGCGGGCCAGAGCCGCCGTGGGCAGGGCAAAAAGCTGCCACGGACAGGGCAAAGCCTCCACGGGCAGGGCAGGTCACCTGCGAATGGAGCGCAGCCAGCCACCAGGGGAGATATGTAATAAAATAAATAAATCTTTAAAAAAAAAATAAAGTCCATGAAATACCCTTATATTACAATTAGCCCAGTGCTTGCTTCACCAAACACCTGGGCACTATTACCTGGCTAAGTTGACACATTCACCTAACCATCACAGAAGGGATGCCATGGAAAAAAATAACTCTTGGCTTTTGAGTTAAAAAAACAAACAAAAAACAAAACAAGACTCCAAGAGAACTCAGAATAAAAACACTCTATTTGGAGAAATTTGTGGTCGGGTCAAGCCCCCTTATCCACATCCACTAGATAAGGATATCCTGGATTAGAAGGAATGATGAGAGGAGCATAGAAAACTTGGAATAAGGAGAAAAGTTGGAGGGCTCCAGGACTCAGGGACCAGGACTGGCCACATTTGGGGCTTGCACAATCTCCTATGGGCATCTCCCTTAGCTAGGCCAGTGAACCATGGAATTCTGAGCCAATGCCCACTGTTCATAAAAGCATCATCTCAGTGAGAAATGCCCATGGTCATGTTGGGCAGCTCCGTTAATGGTCTTTCATGAGGTCATATGGTACTCATCTATGGATTGTAGCCAGCAGATGACACCTATCTATGTGCTTTGATTTTGCTCATCCAACTTACCCTGTGTGGGCAACCTCCTTTCATTGACTTTGTAAACCTCTACAATCTCTTAAATCTGTGATCTTGTTTTCCCTGTTACTACCCTATATCTTTATTACTTTCTTTATTACCATCTTACCTTTGCCATGATGCCATTGGTTTCTTATCCCACCCATCCATCTTGCAAATTGCTACTAGATGAATATTCCTCAAGCCTGGGTCCCCTCATGTTAGTTGCCTGTTGAAACAGCTTTCAAGGCTCTCCATTTCATGTTAAATGAAGTTCAAACTCCATTCATGGCATCAGTCTCAAACCAACTTTATTATCATACCTCTCATAATTTCCAAAGAGAACCACTGATTCTTAGATTGCAGAGGCTACTCTCCCTTCTTATCTGGACAGGATTAAATTCCACGCATTCTTATGGTACATCTAAATCATGAGTCTTCTTCCCTGATGCCCAAAGCATCTCTTCCTCCTCTCATTTTCCATGATACCTCATTTCTGGCCCTTTTAATCATTAAATACTTCATTTGTATGTGTTTTATTTCCCCTCCAAAATTGTATGTCTCTCAAGGGCAAGAAAAAAAGTCTAATTCATCTCTAAATTATCCAAAAAGCCTAGACTTTGCTTGCCACATAAAATTCAAGATGCGTATTTAATGAAAAATAATTATTTTTCATTAAATATCTGTGGTTTGTGTTATGTATCTGATTGGATTGATAATGCTGTCAATGTGTTCTTAAGTAATATCCAAGTGAAATTTCTTAGTAGCGGAGCTAAGAAACATTGAGTATGACTAGTGCTAAAATAGAAACACTAAAATCAAAATTCAAGGTTAATTTTATTATCCTATTGATTGAGTAATAACATTTTGCAAAATAATTTAAACATTGAAGCATTTAATTTTTCCCCTTAGGCCCCAAATCTTGGAATCATTTTGACTTCTCTCTTTATCTCCCATTCCAGAATGCATCAGAAAGTCTGGCTAGCTCAGCCCTCAGAATATATTTAGAACCCCAGCCTTTCTTACCACTTCAAGTGCCACCACTCCGGTTTAAACTGCCATCAACTATTACTTGGATTGGTCTTTCTGCTACTCCTTCCCCATAGTCTATTCTCAATAAAGCAGCAAAAGTAATTCTGTGAAGCAGGTCAGATCATGTCATACACATCCTCAAAACCTCGAGATGGTCCTTGTCTCTTTCAAATAAAACCCAGTGTCCTAACAGTTGTCTCTAAAGCCCTACCTGCTCTACCTTTAGCCCTGCTTCACCAGTGACCTCTTTTCCTACCACTCAAATTCTTGATGGCTCATATGGATTTACACTGATCCTGCTGATTCTTGAACACACCAGGTATTCTTCTGCCTTAGAACCTATGTACGACTCTTCCCAGTGCCTGAAACACTCTTCTCCCAGATTTGTGTAGGATTGATTCCTGACATCCTTCAACTCTCTGTTTAGATGCCACTTTCCCAATATAGTCTATTCCCAATGACCCTGTTTAAAATTGTAATTCTCCATATTCTTTATTCTCTCCAACTTACCACCTTCCATCATGCTATATAATTTGCTTATTTATTATATTTATTTTATTTACTGTCTTCCTCCACAGAATGTAAGTTCCACAAAGGCAGAGATTTTGCTTGGTTTGTTTAATGATGTATGCTAAGAGCTTAGGTCAAGTACCAACCAATAAACATTGAGTGAATTAAGGGTACAATATTTAAGTCAAAAGGGAGGACTCTAGAAATCCTCTGTGGTAGTGGTTCTTTACATAGGATCACAAAGTCATAATGGCATCTCTTAGCTCTTTCCAGAAGTTTCAGAAAAGCTAGTAAAAATTGAAAGCTTAGCCATGATGCAATTGCCTAATCCTGTAGTTCCCAAACTACGTACAGAGGGACCCTGGGGATGCTGCAAGGAATTCACAGGAACACTGCAGGACACTTTTTAATTTCTGGAAAACACACAGCAATACTCAAAATTTGTTAGGCATCAGTCTCAAGATAGTTCAGCTTCAACATTAGATTGTGCTACTTGTCTTTTGATAGCATCATATTTTTGTGAAACTGAATTTTCGGTATTTGCTGTAATAAAAAGCAAAGAAGTACCTTATGAAAGTCAATATGGAGCACAAAATGAGAGCATTTCTGTATAATATGATTCCAAGGTTTGACACATGTACCCTGTTAATAAATAATTATTGTTTTATAAGAACCAATTAAATTTCTTTTTCTATTTAGGTGTATTATTTTTTCAAATGACTACTAAGGTATTAGGTCATAAATACTTATTAAGTTGTTTGATCCTAGGTACTTAATCAACAGAATTACTATGTAATTCTTTTGGACTTGGGGCACCATGAAAACAATTTTGAGACCCCAAGAATGCCAAGAACTGAGAAAGTTCGAGGCCCTCTGGCCTAGGCTTACTAAAATGTTATTTTATTGATTTCAGTTAGAATCACATGAAATCAGCATGTTAAACTCAGTGGTCTCATGGTAGTGAAAAGGGCTGATTATTAATATTATAGAGATTTTTGATAGAAAATGAATCCTTAATGCCAATACCAGATTAATCATTAATAAATGTTTGTTAGACTAAGTCTTTTAAAACATAAGGAACCTGAGGGGAAGATATTTAAAGGGTTCTTCCTGGGGGATGGAGAGAGAACCCTAGATCTTGCCTGGCTTAACACACGATGGAACTGAGACTGGTGAGGTCCAATGACATGATCACAGTTACACATGGCTGATTAAGGACCTCAGCACCTAATTTGTCGGCCTTTCCCCAGCATAGTTCATCAGGCTTCCTCCCTGTGTCTGTAAGGAGTCTATGGAGGGCTTTTTAAAATAGATTTTGAGATTTTGATAAAGCAAAAGATCGCTGTGTACCTGTTCTTTAGTAAAGAGAGTATGTTCCTCTTAATCCTGTGTCCTTTGTGCCTGGGATAATTGTTAAATCATATTAAAAAAACTGCATCCTCAATTGAATTAAACAGTGGTCATTTAATCTATATATCACCTTTCTCAATCTTAGATTTGTATTGATGACAATTAACTTGACCAGGAAGTTAGAAAAACCACTTAGTTTACAGAACTAAGGAATCAGTATTGGTTAGGGTGCCAGTGCATTAAAAGTTGAGTGTATCGAGCAGGTGTGTTAGGATATAATGTTATTTCACAGCACCTCTTGTGAAATGATAGAGAGACTATAACACTGGAGAGCTATATAGAGCAGTCTTGATTAAGAGAAGTTTCTGAGTAAGAAGTCGAGTCTTTATCTTTTTTATGTAACTCGTGTTAGGATTTAAGGATAAAAATATTCCAAATTTCATCCTAGACAATAGAAATAGTAGCTGCATTCATCAAATCCAAGTCAGTAATTTGAGAACTATGATGAATTAGTAACTCTAAGTATCCAGAGCTGTATATAAAGTTGTTATAAAAGAATGAGAAAATGGATAAAAATGCCTGCTTCTTTAAACAGTTTCCACTCCACAGATGGTCCCCTGGCCAACATCATTTTCTCTCTCGTTTTGATGAGATGGGCTGGAAAATGTCTGAACCAAATTAAGCTAATGGAGGTCAGTGTGTGGTATTTGCCATTAATTTGAAGAACAAGGAGATAGATAGAGCAAAGACAAGGTAATGATTTGTGACAGGGGGCCCCAAATTTGATTTAAACAATTCAATTACCCTTTCTAAAGTCCCCCAAAGAAATGTGCTACAAAGCCCTCCATTCCCCACCCATGTGGACGACACAAAAGCTGCTGCAATAATGGTTCTATATCGTTTTCTCTGTGACATGCTATGGGGGTTGCAAGACAAAAACAAAAGTGTGTCCTATTGTGAAATGTTAGAGGTGGTCAGATGGTGAGGAGATGTTCTTGCATGGTTTAAAGAACAGGAGACAGCCTTCCTACCTGACACCTTGCTTCCTGCCAGGCCAATATTGCCAAAGTAGTCTCTGCATTACAAAAGATGTATTTAAAGAAATCCTGTCTGCAATTGTGAAAGGCTGCAAGACAGTATTCATCTATGGCCTCAGAATGGGAACCAGTGGATGCATATACTCTAGTAAGTGTATAGGTCCTAGAACCAGCCAGATGGAGGTTCAAACACTAGCTCCATGGCTCTCTAGCTCCCTATCTTTGGGAACATTGGTTGCCTCCTTAAGCTTCATTTTTTTCATGTGCATAATGGAAATAATCCTCATAAGGATTAAATAAGATTAAATAAGATAATTCATTTAATAAAAAACGATACTTAAGATCTGAGCTAACCTACTATGGATACCAAAGAAACATTTTTAAGACTCAAAATACAAATAACTCTTATTTTTTGTCTTATCTTGATGATTGCTAAAACACTTCAAAGTCTGAGGTTTAGCCATCATCTGGGAACTCACCTCTGGAAGCCAATGCACCCTAAAAAGGAGCTTCTCTTGGCCTTGTGCAGCTTCATCCAGACCTTAAAAACCGAGATGTGAGTCAGTGATCTCTTGAAAACGCTATATGAGAGAGGCACCAAAAACAAAACCGGAGAGGCCCATTAGAAAACAGAATTTCCTTCTCCTTTCCCGTCTTTTCAATATCTGAAACAAGATACCCATAAAGGTGTCTCAGGCTATTTTGTAAGGGGCTGCAGCTGTAAAAATGCATGAAGAGATTGCAAACATTTCATGCTGTCCTGCATATTCATGGAATTATAAAAGCAGCCGGGCAGAGGTGAAAAAACAAAAACTTGGAGTCATCGATTGTGTTTGGCACACAGTAGTTGCTCAATTATTGGAAGCTATGATGATGTTGACAATGATAACAGATATAATTGAAGAGAAGCCACATTTTGAGACTAAAACAAAAAAATCAGTGACACTATTTGTCAGTTAGAACATGGATGCTACAAATTTGCACATTATACTGTAAATATTTTGATCAGGAAATAATTTTTTCTATTAATCCTAACGTCACAAATTTGTAAGGAATATGAGCTGGATGTAATGACCTATATTTAACAGTCTGAGAGCAATTTGTGATGCCACCAGGTTGAAAATGCAAAAGCATAGGTTCACTTTTTGACAACTTTGTGACATTGGTAATTTAATTCAACACACAATTATAGGGCAGCAACTCATCTATCTGTGCTGAGTCAACCAAAGTGAACAGGAAGCAGAAATAGTTTTTTAGCATCTCTCAGACTAGTAATGAATGCAGACACACAAACCAATAATTAAAAATGCAGTGGGGTCAGAGCTAGAAAAGAAGAACATAAAAAGCATAGAGGACACAGAGGCCAGGTCTGGTGCTTGGAGGATGAGCCGAAGGAGTTCAGGATCTTTATCACTTCTACCATCGCTTACTTTGCCAAATGTAAAATGAATTACAATACACGCATCCTTCAGAAAGCTCTGAAAGAATGAAGAAAGCTTTGTATCCAAAGAGGAGGGATTTTGTTCCTTTGTTTAAAATCTTAGGTGTTTTTCTTATAGTTATAAAATACTGTATTTGGGGACCTAATTTTAGTATGTCTGTATTTTAAGCAATTATGAAATATTGCATGAATGGGCATATCACTTCCTTACTAAAACCCAAAATAGCTTAAGAAGTTGCATGACAATTTGTAGACAACTTTCATTTCTAACTACTGGGCAATCACACCAAGTTGTTCAGGAATAAAAGAATATGCATCCCTTTATTGGATAAACCTATTGATGATTCTTGGTGCAATTCTCCCCTTTGATGAGAAAATTCCCTCTCTTTTCCAAACAATGAAATAATTTTGCCTAATGAAATGACTTATCCAATCTTGCCACTCCTGCACATTTCTTATTGTGCTCAAAGTGTGTTCTTAGCCCAATTCCATGCATAGTTTTGGTTTCTCTGGGATAAGGAAATCAGCCTTTGCATATCTGTACTGTTGCAAACCCAAAGGCAGGCAGCATAGACCTAGACCTGCTTTGCCTCCAGATCCAGATACGCCATGCCCACAGGACTGGCCTAAACTTTGGTGGGTCATCTTGCCCGCAGAATTGGTGAGCTGATGATGAGTGGCTGTGAAGGCTTTGTGATTGCTCAGGCTCCTCTGTGGGGCCAGACAATGCAGAAGGATTCAAGTCTGGACCAGGAGAGCAACGGATAAAACTGGTGGGCAGGATGGCGGGCTCCTGCCGACACGACCACTTGTTGACGTTGAAAGGATTTTACAACAACTGAGCAGAAACAGAAACGATTCTGTTCGGTGGGGCTATTAGTTGCAACGTGTGGCACCGGAGCGGTCACTCCCGATGTGTTTCCTCACTAATGAGCTCTGAATGCCCATTAAAGTGCGCTGCTATAGGCCCAGAGCCACCCGGACAATGGCATGCACGAATGACTTCCCCTGTTGCTATTGGTTGGCCCAGGAGAGAAACAACTGGTATCACTCAAATTTAAACAGAGTTGACAGTACAGTTAAATGATCATTAATTAGAGTTTGTAGGCAGATAAAGCCTCAGAGCCATTCCTAATGACAAGATAGGTTTGTGTGACTCACTCGGGTGAGCCTGGTGGCCTTACCCTATTTTTAGGGCCATGTGGATGGCATCTACGGGATTTTAGACAGAGTGAAATAATCTGTAGAAAAGCATATTGGGGAAGACTACAAGAAGGCTTTATAAAACACAGAAGATTTTTAGATGATTAGTAATGCCTCATAAGGTAGTGATGAAAACTGAATTTGATTATATATATGAAAAATTCTCTGGAATGTGGTAGTGTGGTGGGAAAAGCATAAGACTTTGACTTAGATAACTCAGGTTTGAATCCTGGCACTTAAATTTTCTTGTTGGGTGACTCTGGGCAACTTATTTAATCAGGAGCTTTTGTTTATCTGTAAAAAATGGGGAAAGTTATAATGCCAAGTTCACAGGGTTATTGTAAGGTTCACCTGAAGAAGAATCTGGTAAGTTAAATTGAATTAGACAGATGTTGGTTATCTATCACTTTTAAGCTACACACATTATGCACGGATATGACATATAGATTGGTAGGGTGATCTACTAAGAAACATAAGGTAAAAAATTAACTTTGCTTTCCAAAAAGTTCATTAGAAAGGAATGATTCAGGCTGCAGAATACCTTGGACTAGTTCAAGAGAAAAATCAATTACTATTCTAGAGACAGTTTCTTTCTAATTGTTAGTCTCAAGAGTTTCTCCTTGGAAATAATGGCAGTAAAGCTGAATGAAGAACAATATTTGACAATAGTGATTATAATCAGAAAATTAATATCTTGTTTAGAAAATAAGAACTATTCCCATGTACATCCCTGACATCAGTGGCCATCCATATGCTGACTGTGACAGCTTGAATTTGGTAATCCCAAAAAGATCAAGATTATGCTTTTGAACTAATCCATTCCTGTGGGTGTGAGATCCTTTTGATTGGACTACATCAGGTTGAGCCACTGTCCTTTTATTGGGTCTGATATAAATGAAGACACAGACAGGACACACAGAAAAACAGAGTTCTGCCATATTTGATCTGGCCATGTGAGAGAGGACTGCAGGGAAACAGAGAGCCCAGGGGAAGGCAGACCTCTGCAGAGTTCAGCGGCCATCTTGATTTGCCATGTGTCTGCACAACAGGATCAACACTAGCTGACTTTGGTGAGAAAGCACCTCTGATGGTACCTTGATGTGGACATTTCATGGCCTCATAACTGTAAGCTTTTACCCCAAATAAATCTCCTTTATATAAGCCAACCCATTTCTGGTATTTTTGCATTGGCAGCCCTTTGGCAAACTAAAACAGAAATTGGTGCCAGGATGGTGGGGTGCTACTGCTTGCAATTACCAAAGATGTTCGAACAGCTTTATAAATGGGAAGGAGTTATTTTTTGGAGAAATTGTGAGATGCTGGATAGAAGAGGCCTAGATTGCTTTGAAAACATTGTTGGTAGAAATATGGGCCCTAAAGTTATTTCTGATGAGGACTTAGAAGGAAATGATGAAACTCTTATTGGAAACTGGAGGAAAGGCAATCCATGTGTATTAGTCAGCCACAGGGGTGCCTTTGGAAAAATACCAATAATTGGTCGGTCTTTATAAAGGGTATTTATTTGGGGTAGAAGCTTACAGTTACCAGGCCACAAAGCATAAATTTCTTCCCTCACCAGAGTCCACGTGTTGGAGCAAGACAGCTGCCGACGTTTGCCAGGGTTCAGGCTTCTGGGTTCCTCTGTTCCCAGGGCTGCGTTTCTCTCCAGGCTTAGCTTCTGGTTCCTCCACAAGTTCAACTGTAGACCATGAGGCCCTCTATGCTTTGTGTCTCTCCACAAGGCCAGCTGTAGACTATCAGGCGAACGGCTCATTTGTCTTCTCCTGGAGCGCTCCTCTCCAACATCAGAACTGCTTCTCAAAAATCTGCTTCTCAAATCTGCTGCCTTGCTTTTTACACTTGAGACCACACTCACTGAGGGGCGGGGCTCAAAGCCCTACTAATGTGGCCCAGTTAATGCCCTAATCATAAACCAATCATGCCCAGATGAACAGATCAGTTTACAAGCATGATTCAATTTATATTTTTGGAATTCATAATTAGATAAACTGTCAAACCATTACACCATGTTTTAAAGTTGCAAAGAACTTGCCAAAATTGACTCTTGATGTTATATGGAAGGCAGAATTTGACAAATGACAAGCTTGGACATTTAGCTAAGGAGATTTCCAAAGTATATGTGGAAAATGTGGCCTGGCTTCTCCTTGCAGGTTATAGCAAAATGCAATAGAAAAGAGATAAGATGAGAACTAAACTGCTGGGCACAAAGAAACCAGAAACTGATGATTTGGGAAATTCCAAACAAGCCTGCAGAGGATACTGCCCCATGTGAGGACCTAACTAAACTTGGAACTTATAAGTCAGGATTGGAAATGTGGTTATCTAGGAAGGACTTGGGGAAAGTCTTACTGTCTGATGGCTTATACCCATTTCCTGCATGTGAAACCAATAAGTTTTTTGTGAGATCTGTTTGAATGAAACCACTGTCAGCCTGGACTAAAA
>PVKH010002472.1:0-27093 GCA_004027955.1 Chaetophractus vellerosus
TCTGCTTGTCTTCTCCCCTGAGCCTACCGTCTTCACTGTACCCTTGACTCCCCAGGCCTCCCCATTTCCAGTCTTTCCATTGTTCTGTTCATGGGGAAGAATCCTGCTCTCTGGGTTTTAAGGCTCATCAATAATAATAATAATTATTATTATAATAATCCAGTAGTCTCCTTGAAAGACTCAGAGAGGCAACATATGCAGATTCATCTTTAGAGAGCACTGAGAAGCACAAAAAAGCTTTGCTTCCAAAAATAACATACCATCCCAAAATGGACCACCACAATGAGCAAACTTCCATATTCCTTGACCTTAAGAGCTTTTGTTTCCAGAGGGTCCTTGTTAGAGAAAATGATTTGGAGAAACCCTAAGTCACAGTGTCCAAGAGCAGAGGCTTTGGAGGCAGATGAAACAGGGTTCGATTCCTAGCTCTGCCCTCTTCCAGCTGTGTGACCTTGAATAATTACTTAGCTAGTTCAGGTGTCCACTTCTTCATCTCCAAAAGCAGAAATACATCCACACATCACAGAGCTGCTCTGACCTTCCGCTTGAGTGCCAGGCCTACGTTTCCACCTTTAACACCTGCCATAGACACAGGACTATAGAGTCTAGGCCCTCTGCCATCCCTTCTAAGAAGCTAGTCAGGAAGGATAGAGAAATATGACTACAGGGTATGAACCACCTTTGCTTCAACTACCTCACAGAGAAATTCTGCCAATGGGGACTGGGCTGGGAAAGGCAATAAAAGGGGAACGACATTCCCTTCAAGTACAAATAACAAATGTCAAAAGTCCTATCATGCACATACAGCATTCTACCTGGAGGCTAAAGGGTCAGGAGTATGAGTGAAAGAAAAATTGAAATGGCTCTTCCAGAAGGAGGAAAAAGAAGACAGCTCTGTTGTGTCCTCCGTGAAACGTCCTTTTCGGATTGGCCCTCAGGCTACGCCTGCCAGCGATGGCCTGTCAAGGTGATACTGGCTGACACACGATGAAGTGTTTCATCAGCACTGTCACACCACGACACCATTTAAGGGTCCAAATGCTGGGCCCTCACATGTCACCAGACTAAATCTTTCCTTAATTCATAGTGTTGGGAACAGCCGAAATACCGAGAGTCTTCATCCATGACTCACAGAGGGGAATGAGTGCTTTATTGGCATCATCTCATTTCATTCTCACCACAACACTGGGAGCTAAATATTCTTAACCTTAATTTACTAAGGCTCAAAATGGCTTTTCAGTTTTCCCATCATCCAGTGAGTGTCAGAATGAATGTTAGGATCACGTATATCTAATTCTTTTTTTTTTTTTTAAAGATTTACTTTTATTTATTTATATATACCCCCCTTGCTGCTTGTGCTTGCTGTGTTCATCTGCTTTGTGTTTTTCTGTGTCTGCTTGTCTCCCCGTGCTGCGGCATCCCGCTGAGTCAGCTCACCGTGTGGCGGCCTGCCTTCTCCAGGAGGCCGGGGGAACCGAACCCGGGGCCTCCCATGTGGTAAACCAGAGCCCTACCAATTGAGCCACAGCTGGTTCCCTACATCTAGTTCTTAACCATTCTGCTATGCTGCTAAAGCCATGGAAAGACTGGGTTTATGCTTACATTTGTTATGAAATGTTAGAGACTTATAAATTGGATGGTATTTTAGCTTAAAGATTTTCATTATCTTCATGGAGACAAAATGCTAGTGAGCTGATCTTCTGGCTAGGAAGTGGACCCTGAGCATTTGTGTGGACCGGCATGTGTGTACAGGAGAACCAATGTGTCACAGTGTGGAAGGAGGATGAGACTGGAAGGAAGGCAGGCACTGTAAGCCTGGCAGGATGATACTGGGCATTTTTGAAACTTCCCCAAGTCTCAGTTTTCTCATCAGTGGAATGGGAACACACATCCACATTGCCTATATCACAGGTTTATGTGTGATAATGCATGTGAAAATGATACATGAATGAAACAGGCATGTAGCATGCAAGTTGGGTGGCTTGGTTTGAGACAAGGGGAAACACTGGGGGAAGTTTGACCTTTTATACACCCAAGCAATTTTGGAAAATGTGATTTTTTAAAATCATTTCCTCCTCCTCTCACTGGTTTGAATAACAAAAATCATCCTTCCCCCCCGAAACAAAATTGAATTTGAATTAATAAATAATGTTGCAAAGTGAGTTCCTGCTTACGAAGTATTTTCCATGTGTTATCTCATTTGGTCCTCAAAACAACCCTATGAGGCAGCTATTTTAAAGATGAGGAAAATGAGGTTGAAGAGGTCAAAGAGCTTTGGCTTGATATTCTGACTATTAACTGCAAGAAAGGGATTCAATCCTAGGCCTTTTGATCTAATTTCCTTTCTTCTTCACTCAGTTTCCTCTGAACGCAGCCTCAAATCTCCTACCTCCTTCTATTCCCTGACAAAAATTATTTAGCAAAAGATAATTTAGTATCATTGATGAATCACTGGACTTAGTCAATAAGGTCTTGAATGAGGACATATTAACTTTCCAGGACAGTCCTATACTTCAGAGGACTTGAAAAACAGATTAGACTTGACCTTTTCCTTCAAGGAATATGTAATCTTTCTGGAGAAACAAGATTTAAAATGTTGAAACAACTATACAGCCAGTGTGTTAAATCACATAGCATGGAATCTATCTAATAGAAATTCAGTGTGGGAAAATTCCACTGGAGGCTGGGGCAATCAGAGAGAACTTCCTGAAGGAGGTAGAACTTAAGCTTCCTTTCTAAGCCATGGCAGAATAGGGGCCAGAGGCCAGATCCTGAATCCTAGCTGAGGTTTCTTCTTGGTTCACAGATTGACGCCATGAGAAGTGTAGATTATATATTTAAAACACCCTTTCAAACTAAACACACACATTATGTGCTCCTAGGTTGGAGGATATAATTCCTGGGAAGCAGCTAGGCATCTGTGAATGTTTGTTATCTAAGAAGCTGGTTCACATGTTAGTTGAAATGACCATCACGATATCAGTAAAAATCATTGAGAATGGTGTTTCAGAATGATATACTGTTTTTGTTAAAGAGCTATACTTTCTGAGATAATACTCATAAAAAAATTCTTTTATGTGGCTTTCCGAAAAATGCAGCCTGGCAATTTAAAAGCCCAAGTAGTAAAGCTGTTCCTTTTGAAAGCCACTTTATATCTACCATGTGCAGATTCACCAGGCGTAACATTTAAAAAAACGGTGACACAAAATCGCTGCACTATCCTTTCAAGTTAGATGCAGTTGGTTTAATGTTTGATATTGCCGTTCATAGATATAATTTTTGATCTGGGGAGATATGAAACACAGCCATCTCTTAGCTGGAACCGAAGGATTCTACAGAACAGCATGGATTAACATGAAAGTGCAAGGGAATGGGATGGTCTCGTTTCCTTGGTGACCAAGAGTTCATGAGAAACTCCCCCTTTGTTTCAGCACATTGTAAATCTATGCCCTCAGTGCCAAACTCCATGTCTGGCTTAGAGTAAATGCTCAAGAAATAAATGTTGAATGAATGAAGAGTGACTTTCTGTTCTAAGAAGAAAGCTGTAACTGAAATTTTCTTTGATAATCCTGTACTTTATTGTGCTTTGAAGGTCCTCATTATAAACATTATAACAGGTCCCATTTATTGCCATGTACACTAAGCATTTTAGAAATATGTTCTTATTTTCGCCATACAACAATCACAAGAAACAGACACTACTACCATCATTTAATAGATGAGGAAACTGAGGCTTAGAGAAATGAAGCAATTTGCCCAAGTTCATACCCAGGTCCACACATCACCGAAGCCCATGCTGCCAGCTACTTTTTATAAGGCTGCTCAACCAGGATATACATCAGGCAGGGACAGAAATAGAGCAAAAGCAGATAATAAAGAGAAGTATTATAATAAAATTAGCTGATACTTACTGAGTACATAAACTGTTTTGAGTGATTTACATACTCTATCTCATTTAATTATCATAAAACCCCCCAAAACATACATTCTATTTATCCCCTTACACAGATGAGGAAACTGGGACATACAGAAGAGTTAAAGAAACTTGCCCAAGGTCACCTAGTTAGTAAATGGTGGCGCAAAGTATCAGGTAGGAAACTCTGCATATAACAGCAGTTTTTCTTTGTTAAAAAATGCAACTATCTTATTTTTGCCTAATATACCCCCACTTAACAAAAAAGGCAAACAATTCTGGTTAATTGACTATTCCAGTCAGTGGAGACTTAATCACATATCTAGGGATGTCCTGAGCCTTGGCTTTCTTATCTGTGAAAAACGAGGTTGGACAAGATGATTCATGGACCCTGCCAGAAATTCACCTGGATGGTTCTATGATCCCCTCATAGTTCACCATTTCTCAGTGATACTAAAAAGCAGTCGATGCCCGTTTGAACTGTGTCAATCAGCAAAGGCAATGTGCCAGTACTGTTAATTCCATCACAACTTTCCAGCTCATCTGTCAGCTACTTTGGGTAGTTGTTATATAATAGAAAAGAAATACCTAAGCATGTCTCCTCCACCCCTTCTTGAAAGGTGCTGCAGGAGGTGAAGCCAGGTGTTCTTTTAGTATTAACCTTCTAAGGAAGCCAGCTTTGCTGTTCAAACCTGCCATGAACATCTTTGCATTCTCAACTACTGAGTTTCTCTTGCCTCGCTCATTCCTTCAGAACCTGCTCTCTCTCCGCTAACATTAAGCCTTTAAGCTTTTTCTTCTCAACATTTCATATTGATAGCATCAGATTGGTGTTAAACTGTCTAGCAAGTGGCATGTTAGGCTGAGGAATTGTACTGCTCTGACTTGAATGACCCAACCATATGTCAGTCATGTTGCAAGTTGGAGATGGCCCTGAGCTGCTAAAACATGGGCAACAATTGTGCCAGAATAAGTTGACATTTCCTAGCACCATGTTTTGCTTTAGTCGTCAGCTTGGTCTTTTCTTTTCTCTCCTCCAGGGTCCCAGTAGTTGAGTTCCATCTTGGGCCCAACTTCACGGGTCACTGTCCCACATGTAGAATGAGTTAATGGCAGAAGTTCAATTCAGGGGAGGAGGAATAGCCATGCCAAGATCTTTACATTTTTCCTCTTTAATCTGCACATGTCCCCAAGAGGTGAAAGAATTATTATCTTCATTTTATAGATTGGGTGGGAGGCTGTTAAATGTTGAAGCTGGAACTCCAACCCAGTTCTGTCTGGTTGCAAAAGAAAAATCCTTGGATCTTTTTTAACTTCATGGTTTTCTTATTGGAGACTAAAACCTAGAACTCCCAGAATAATTTGTACCTGTGTCTCCTCTAAAGTAAACAATTCTTAGGAGCTTCACATAAGGTTTATGAAAGTCAAAAGGAAATTGGGTGAGTGGTTGTGACATCTAAGATAAACCAGGCACATTTGTAATTGTTTCCAGTGTAAGTTTCCCCTCAAAGTTCTCTCTCTCTCTAGTTTTTCCTGATTACATTGAAGAGAAAGCCATGATCAAGGATTAATCTGTCTTCCTGTTTAGAATTATAAGACTGGCTTGGTGGCTTATGAGCAGTCAGATCCTGGACCAGTAATAACCACACTTAAGCTTCCTCATCTGTAAAATGGAGCCTATCACTCAACTGTCTACCTCCTTGGCAGTCTGTGGAATAAAAAAAAAATGGTATATGTGAAAAACTGCAAAGTGCTAGGTCTACTTTTACTGATTGACTCATTCGTTCAATAGATAGCAAGTACCTCTTCGTGAAAAGCAGTGTTAGGCTATTTGGTGGACACAAATGAAGAAAATACAATCTCTGACCTTAAAATATCTACATTCTTAAGAGAAAAGATATTTACACCAATAGCTATAAGAGAAGATAGGTAAAATGAAAAGGGAAACATAAGACACTGCGATCTTAGAGAAGCAACGTGCTAGGGGGATTCAGGAAAATGGAAGAAGGTGGCATTTTTAAGAGCAACCTGGAAGATAAAGTCTATAGAATTTGACAACCATTTCCTTAAACTAAATGCCTGTGAGGAAAGGCCCAATGAGCAGTTGGAAATGCACATCCAGAGTTCAGGCAATAAGTCAGAGTTGGCTGACAAACACATATTTATGGAGTTAGTGGTTGAAGCTGTAGGAAATGATGAGCTCACCCATCATATCATTATATAGGTGAGATTAAATGGGGAGGAAAGGGGGGAAGGACAGGAATAGAAACTTGTCGGGGTATCTACAATGATGGGGTGGAGAGAGGAAGAGGCATCAGTAAAACAGACTGCAAAGATAGGCTCAGAGAGGTGGAAGGGAGAAAAGATGCTCATGAAGAAAGGGCATTGAGCTGTGTCCCATTCTACAAAGATAATGTACGCTGGCATTTAAGAAGGAACCACTGAACTTATCAATCAGAGAATTTTGGTGCTCCCTGATTCAGCACACAGCCCTCCCAGGTCCAGGACAAGCTACTTTCATCATATGATTCCTGGCCACTAGTAACCATGGGAGAATACTTGAATTTGAATCCCAACTCCACCTCTTATTGACTATGTGACCTTGAACAACTTAGCCTTCCTTTCTGTGTCTTAGTTGGCAATGATACTTTTACTTGCTTCTTAAGATTTGTATAAGGATTCAATAAATTTAGTACAATAGAACTTAGAACAATTCTTGACACATGATAGGCACTCTAGAAGTGATGGCTATTACATGTGGGCCAATCTACCTGGAAAGGTGTGTTTTTCAAAAGCTCAGTGCATCTGAATCAAGGGAAGGCAGATCAGATCAGCCTTTCCATCCCTGTGCCAGGCTCCCACTCATGTAGGATATCCACTGCTATGTGGGGGAACCCAAGGTTCTGGGCTGGCATTCTTGGGAAGGCATGTCATGTGGACTACATAATTTTCTGGGACCATTGTTGCAAACTTGACCAGGTTTTGGAAACATAAAGACTTCTCATTGATGAGCTTTGAGTAAGCCACTTTAAACAAGTCTTAAAAACAATCACATTAGACTAGTTTGTAAGTTGTTCAAAGTGAACCCAAATCTAACACATGGGACAAGGGAAGAAATAACATAGGAAGATTTAGTTACTTTTAATCACAGGTTTTTACTCCACAGGTTTTCTGTTAATGGGTTCAAAGAATTTAATCCTGCCTTTCCCTTCCACGTAGCACCTTATTTGTCATCAGTATTTTATAGATGGAGACACAGAAATGTAAAATATGACTACCCCACAGCTATTGTCTCACAGCCCACTCCCAGATCTACACCGCCATGGGTAACTGGGGGGTGCTGGACAGCATACAAAGGCAGGGAGCATCATCAGCTTAAAGAACAATAGCCTAAGGCTTTGAGAAGGACTAGTAGACAGTTTGGTCAGCTTGCTGGGGACCGCCCCATGCTCCGGAGTATTCTTGGGAAGTGTGGGAATACTGCTAAAGCTGCTTTGGAAATCAGTTTAAACTGTGGGAGTAGGAACCTGGGGAAGATAAATTTACTTAGAAGTTAACTGGATTAGCGCTAAAGTAATTTTCCTTGTATAAACCCAATTTTAGGTGATGCATGAGCTAAATTCAGAGCAGGGGGCTGAGACACAGATTTCCTGTGTTGTCGAGCTTTTGCAGATCTCAGCAGATAACAAAGCTATTATCCCAGCAGAAATGGAAGCATCCTCAAATCCTGTCAGATGGCAGCACTGACAAAAATTACAACCAAATGTATTTTTACAAGAATCTGCTTTCTTAAGTCTGGCTCTTAATAGCAAAACATTCTCGTCTAGGACAAGTTTTAGTGAAAACACAAGAATGCTGCTGGTAAGGAAATCTCTAGGGAATGCCAGGGACTGACAACAGAGGATTTCTGATAGAAGAAAGAGACAAGGATTTGGAACAAGCTTCTAAATGGCATCATTGTCCTTTCCTTTCTTTCTTTCTGAGTTTCTTAGCAGGCCTTTTGGAGGGAAGGATTTGGATCAGAAATTCAGAAATTATATGGGCTCATAAAAATATGGCATGAAAGGTGGTGTTTTTTTTTTTCTCAATGGCTTCAGGTTAAAGGTCTTTTTTACTCCACTCCTAACAGATTCCCTTAATCCCTCCCTACACCCGGCTCCTCTGGCACTACCTAGTATTCTCCTTCCAAGATACATGGGCCTTCTGAAGAGCCAAAGAGAGTTAAAACTTCCTTGCCTTGATTTCTCATCTGATAAAATGAGGGCGACCAAAGCACACTCAACACGGGAAAGTGAAAGTATACCTAGCTGATGAACACCATGTGACTTTCCATAGATACCTTGAAATATATTGAGTACTAGCTTTGAAATTAAAAACAAACCTATTTAGTTATCTTGTTTTTCAGATAGGAAGCAAATAGAAGAAGCAGGCTAACTGGGAATTAAAAGACCTGAGTCTAATTCCATATGTGTGGGGAGAACAGGGGCAGTCTAAAAGCCCCCAACACTTGTCGGGGTAGAGCAGAGAAAGCGCAAAAGCCTTCCGGGCTGGGCTGGCAACTATCTCAGCCCAGCGCCGTGGGATGCCCACCACCGCCACCGCCAGTTAGGGCCAATCAGCTGCTGACATCCACCTCTCCCCTTCCCCTCCCCTCCCTGCTGCAGTGCAGCTCCACCTCTCTCCACCCCTCCCCTTTCCCCCATAGTACAACTCCGCCTCTCCCTGCCTGCAAGAAGCTGCCTGGCCATATATGGACAGAAAACCTGCCTCTGGAGGCTGCCTGGTCACATAACAGCCTTCACCAATCAAAGACTGCTTTGTCACACGCCAGACTCCACCAATCGGAAGCCGCCCGGTCATGCTTCCCCATTTGTTGTTTTCCTCCACCAATCGGGAGTTGCTCTGTTGCACTCCCTCCTCCCCTTACCCCCACAAGTTATAAGTAGCAGTGTTTCTCTAATAAACTTAGACATGGTCGCCCAGCCTGTCTCCGGAGTGGGTGTGTGTGCTCCGTCCATTGCTTGCCTTGTCACCAGTCGCCCTGCCGCCTCCCCCTCATCATGCGCAGATCCCGGATTCCTGGCCTATCGCTCTCAGGGACGCCTGAGTCCGTAGGGCTCCCGTGTACCTGGCCCGCCGTGCCCTGGGACGCCTGAGCCCCAGCGGGCCAGTCGACTTGCTCCGCTCGGGGTGCCTGAGCCTGGCCAGCTTAGAGCCCTGAGCCAGCGAGCCGACAACCCCCCTCTTTTCCCCTTCTTCCCTTTCCCACTGTTCCCCTTCGTCTCCTATCTGGTTCGGGAGGGCCACTTGGAGACCCCTTCGCCTCCAGATGGCTGGGAAGCCCCTCGGGGGCGGCAAGCCGAAACCCCATGGCAAGCAGGGTCGCCGCCGAACAACGCCGGCAGCCGGTCCCCAGTCCCTGTGAGTAGTGTCGTCGCCGAAAAGTGCTGACGACACTAAGGCATGGAATTCAATGGACTCCTCCTCAGATGAGGAGAAAAAGGAAGAATGGGAAGTAGAAGAAGACGAGGAGCCCTCAAGGGTGTGCCCTATAATACAACAGAAGTGGAAGGCAATACAGGACCTACCCCTTGAGGTCCAACATTTCTGATCCCCTGAGCAGAAGTTACATGTAACCATGAGGGACAATACCACTGCTAAGTTGGGCAACTTAGGGCAAAGTTACAGGTAAAGATCTAGTAAGTCCCTGCCTAACTGTCTTCTAAGTTATGGGACACTGGAGTGGATGGAGTTGTACTATCCGGGGTGGAAATGAGTAAATTGGCATCCATTAACACTCACCTTTCTCTACATCAGTGTTTATATACCACCTGTAGTGGAACAAAAATGGCTTGCTATTGGTATGGTTGGTTAATGGATGCAAGGCTGCATGGCCTAATGAAGGAGATATACCCCATGCCACCCCTCATTGACAATCCATGGAGGAATTATAGGATGTTTTATGGGGATTGGGGATGAAACATGCTATTTATGCCACCAATTTTATGGGACCAGATTCTGAAGCTTTTACTGCAAGCATGAAAGATACAGTGCTACATACTGCTCCCAACCATTATTACAGACCTCTGGTGTCAGTCCTGAGTTCCCCCAGTGGGGCAACCTGTATCACAAGCTATGAAGACTATAGCAAACTTAGGGGAACTGGAAAGGCTGCAGGTAAAGATGGCTGGGGTCCAGGTGGCAGGGAAAATGCCCAAGGACATGATGGCCCTAATCATGTGTCCTGCAAGCAAATGTGGGTAGGTCTTACTGCTGTGGGAACCAAACTAGAAACAATAGATTGGCAGTCCAATGTGGTTTTAATGAGACTTTGTAACAAGCTCCTTAGATACAAGACATCTATTAAACTGTTCCCTCAGAAATGCTGTGGGAGAAAGGAAAATAGATAAAAAGCTGCCACCCCAACCCTGGGAGCCTTCTGCTCTCCCTGTGGAAGACTGGCAAGCACCCTTCCCCCTACCCTAGGGGAGAGATCAAGATCCCATGGTAAGAACAAGAACTGGGGACCTGGGGGATCATAGGCCACATGTAGACTTAACAATTTATTGGTCCCCCACTAATCAACAAAGAGTATTAGCCTTTAGACATGGGAGCTGAATGTACTTTAGTTCATGGCAATTTAGTCAGTGCTGGCTATAGATCACTCTGGGGGAAAAGCAATTTATGTTAAGCAACAAAATTTAGTTTTACAAATTAGATGATTACCTCCACAAAGGTATGTGGTATATATTTCCCCTATATCCAAATTTTTTTAGGAATTGACATTCTCCAGAATGCCACATTACAGACTACCATAGGAGAATTCTGCCTCCAATGGAGAGTAATGAAGGCAGTGCTAAGGGGACAAGTTAAATGGTCCCTGGTGAAGGTGCCTTCACCCGAAAGAGTTGTGGTGACCAAACAGTACAAACTCCAGGGTGGGCATCAGGAAATTACTGCTACAATTAAGGACTTAGAAAGGGTAAGGATAATAATAACTACACATAGTCTCTTCAATAGTCATGTGTGGCTGGTATGAAAGCCTGATGTAACATGGTGTATGACAGTAGATTATGATGAATTAAATAAAGTAACACTTCCACTGTATGCAGTGGCTCCAAATTTTGCCAGTTTATTACAAGAAATTAATTCCCAGTTATGTTGCTATCACTGTGTTTTAGATCTTGCTAATGCTTTCTTTAGTATCCTCTTAGACAAGTCAAGCCAGCTTGTATTCACCTTCACATGGGAAGGCCAACAGTGGCTTGAAGGTGCTTCCCTAAGGCTATGTGCATAGCCTGACCATCTGTCATGACCTCGTGGAAAAGGATCTGGCCATGTGAAAGAAATTGTAGCTGTAACCCTCTTTTACTATATCAATGATATTATGTTAACCAGTAATTCTCTTTCAGAATTAAAAGAAGCATCAGAGACTGATAGCTGGGCAGTATACAAAGGCCTTAGCACCTGGATGGCAACTTGGAAACAAGAACAATGGACTGTCATGGGCCGCCTTCTATGGGAGAGAGATTTATGGAAGGACATCTGGAAGGCCTACCAGTGGTGACAGGTAACTGTCTGTCACGTCCCTGCCCTCTTCTCTAAAACCTCCCTCAAAAATGTTGAGACAGATGCCCTCACAAAGGTCTGGAGCCATGCCCTTGAGACCAGAGAAGTGGCGGAATGGCTACACACACAAAAAAGCAGACATCATGGTTACCAGACCCTGTGGTACTTAGCCCAGCAGTTCCAGCTGCCTGTTACTTGCCAGCAGCTAGTGGACATCACCCACAATTGTCTGTCCTGCTCACTCTGGTGACTGCAGCATTTACCTCACTGGATGAGACATATTGGCTGAGCACAGACCCCAGTAACATGATGGCAAGTGGATTACATCAGTCCCTTCTCCCTTTAGGAAGGGGCAAGGTATGCTTTTACTGCCACAGATACTGCCAGATATTCTTGTTGAAAGGTCAATCTTTGGGCCACTATTTGCTGCTTAGAAAAAGTAAGTGCCTGTACAGGGTGCCAGCCCAAGTTGACAGTGACCAAGGAACTCCATTTACTGGTCGCCTCACATAGTCTTGGGCCAAGATATTGCTTAGACTTTCCATTTACCCTATAATCTCACTGACACAGACCTTATAGAAAGGATGAATGGCCTTTAAAAGGAAAAAAATAAAAGATAACACAGGATCTTTATAGCAATGGACTAAAAGTCTGCATCCAACCCTGACCCGTTTAAATTCAGTGCCACAGGCTGGGACTCCTGCTCCAGTTGAAATGTTAACAGTGGGACTAATGCAGGCATTCGGAATACAAGTTAAAAGGCCAGCCACCCTACAGCCCAAAAGAGGAAGCAATAATAATCTTTTGTTGCCTTTGTCTCAAACTATACAAACTGGGGAAAATGAGGTCCTTTGGCCATGGCACTAGCCTATGCAGCTGGGCTGACTGGGAATCTTAATCCCATTGGGAATAAGAGTCACCCAAAACATTGTTTTGTTATGCAAAAAATGCCAGCAAAAATCTTTATTAATAATCCGGGGTCTCCTATTCCCACAGGGGCTCTTTATGTGACTATGTAGACTCTATTTATGCCTAAACTAGTTTTTGATGTCACCATAGAAAGCTCAGAGGGGTTAGAAGGGGAAATGTATGGTATTGGAAGCTTTCTCATAGGATTCCCCTAAATGGTACTTTGTTATCTACTAATGGAAATGTTGCTAGCACACTTTAGACCAGCACCATCTGCCTTTTAATGTTCCCCATAAACATCTTTCTTTTTGCACATAGTGCCCTAGCTAATACCTTTTCTACAGGGGTTTTGGCCATAACCCATGCCCAAAATCAGACCCAATGTTGGGACTGCACTGACATACCATCCTCAGGTGCTACTGGCCTTCCTTGCACCATAACTGCTGCAAAAGAGACAGCATAGAACACCTTGCTGTCATGGCAGAATATGACCCCTCAACAAGTTTGGAACAAGACCATCTCATTTATTTAAGATTGAAATCTAGCTGCCGTCTTTCAATGAGACTCGTAATTATGTATTTTCCCTTGTATGGGAACAGGTGAATAAGCCCAGGCCTTTATTAGGATATGCTGTATGTGATGGTTTAAGATTGTTAACAGCTGAGGCTGTCACCCTAGATTACACTGCCCTTGTTTACATCGAATGACAAGAGGGAATCCAGGATGTGGTGTGGTTCCTCCCTGAGTTATGTAATTTTACTATCGAACTAGAAAGTAATTGTCTTTTCCAATGGTAGAACTAACACTCATTTTCTAGGGTCTACCTGTCCCCTGAAGAATGGCTATGGACTTGTAGGGAAATTGGTGGGCCATATTTGCCCTATAACTGGACCAGAAAATTCAAGTGGGGACAGCCGTATATCCCTGACACCCTATATGACTCATTACTCCATACTCCTAGTAATTGGAAAATGATCAAGGCTAGATATAGAGTTAAGAGCACCCCCTGGTGGTTTTACTCATTGCCCTTTTTTGTATCAGGTGGTGCTGCAAATGTCACTGAAAAACACATAACTGCTTTAGCCAATCACAGTGCTCAAGCCCTTAATAATTCTAAAGTAGCATTTCCTTACTAAATGAAGAAACTACCCAACTACAAAAGGTAGTTTTGCAAAATAAGATGGTTTTAGATATTCTTACTGTAGCACAAGGTGAAATCTGTGCCCTCATTAAAGTTCAATGTTGTGTATTCATTCCGGAGCACTACCGTAATAATTGACAAACTCTAAATCATGCAGGGGCACATCCAGCACATTGATGAATTAGATACTGACCCCCTATCTAATTGGCTAAATTCCCTTTCTTGGGCCTTGGGGCATATATTTATAGGTTCACTAAATTTTGGTGGAGGACTTCCATTATTCTGTTGTCTTTTATACTGTTGCTATGGAATATGGATGCAATGCTTGTCCTATTGTCAATGTAGGTTGCTGTGTGAGGGTGGATTGTGGGGACTCAGGGCCTAGACTTCCCCTAAACTCAAGCATGTAGCCACCTACATGACCCAGACATAAGTTAAAGGTTAACACCCATCTCTGGAGGGGAAATAATGTATAGATAGTACCATAAACCATAATCTTCTCCAAGATTATGATACTTCCTTCCCACATACATAGTGATAACATCACCAGACCCCATATGTACATGTCACAAGACCCTAGCAGAAACTCTGTTCTCATACCCTATGGAATGTCTTTGTTCTGAAACCCTTAGATTATCTCCCATTTTCTCACTTCTTTGCAGAATGCTACTTTCATTCTCCAGACTGCCACCACCAGAGACTCTCTCCTGTTCATAAGTCCAAATAAAGTTTATGTCTGACTCAGTGTCTGGTACATTCTTTGGTCTCATGGTTTCCCCAACTTGTGCCCTTCCGGAGTTGAGTTGGAACCACACTCGTTCTTAATATCCATGCAACATTCTCCAATATAGATCATGTATTAGGCCACAAAACAAGTCTCATTATAGCTAAAAAATTAAATTATACAAAGTATCTTTTCTCACAATAATGGATTGAAGCCAGAAACTAATAAGAGAAGGAAACCTGGAAAATTCACAAATATGTATAAATAAACAACAACACACTCATAAACAACCAATGGATCAAGGAAGAAATCACATAGAAAATTAGAAAATACTTGGACACAAATGAAAATGGAAATACAACATAAAACAACTTACAAGATGCAGCAGAAGTAGTGCTCAGAAGGAAATTTATATCTTTAAATTCTTATGTTAAAAAAGAAAACAAATCCAGAATCTAATAACATAACTTTACACATTACAGAACGAAGAAAAGAATAGAAAACTTAACACAAAGCTAGCAGAAAGAAGAATTTAATGAAAATTAGAGTGGAAATAAATGAAGTAGAGAATAGAGAAGCAATAGAGTGAATCAATGAAACAAAATAATTAGTCATTTACAAAAATCAATGAAATTGTTAACATTTTAGCTAGACTGACAAAGAAAAAGACAGAAGACACAAATTACTAAAATTAGAAATGAAAATGGGACCATGATAACCAACCTTACAGAAATAAAATGGATAATAATATAGAATAGTATGAATGTCTTTAGGTAAAAAAATTAAATGACTTAGGTGCAGTGGACACATTGCTAAAAACAAATAAACTACCAAATCTAAATGAAGAAGAGATAGAAGATATGAACAGAACTTATCATAAATAAAGAGATTGAATCAGTAATAAAAAAAATCACCCAACAAATACAGCTTAGGACAAGATGTCTTCAATGGTATATTCTACTAAACATTTAAAGGTGTTTTAATGTGAATAATTTATCATGCTTTCTCTTCTTCCAAAATAAATAGACGTGGATGAAATACACCCTAATGCATTCTATCTCCCTAGTCTAACCCTGATACCAAAGGCCTGATACCAATGAAAAGACACCAGAAGAAAAGAAAACTAGATTAATTACCCTTATGAATACAAATGCAAAACTCCCCCATCAAATAATAGCAAAGTGAACCCAACAGCATATTAAAAGTACTATATACCCATGGCCAAGATATATACCAGGAGCATAAGGGAGTTTCAAAAGAGTAAAATCAAAGGATTTAATACAGTACATTAATACAATGAAAGGAAAAATATCACACAATCATCTCAATTTTTACATAAAATGCATTTAACAAAACCCAGCACCCTTTCATGATAAAAGCACTCATCAAACTAGAAATAGGGGGGTATTCTTCAATGTGAAAAAAGACAAAATACTTAAAAAGAATATCAAAATTAGAGAACTTCCACTTCCCACTTTCAAAACTTATTATAGGGGGCCGGCTGTAGCCCAGTGGATAGGGCGCTGGTTCACCACATGGGAGGCCCTGGGTTCAGTTCCCGGGGACCTCTCTCAGTGGGCAGACCTCCTTGAGAGGGCAAGCCACCGTGGGTGGGGCAGAGCCGCCATGGGCAGGGCAAAAAGCCACCACGGGCAGGGCAAAGCAGCCACAGGCAGGGCAAGTCGCTTGCAAACGGGGCAAGCCGCCTGCAGTGAGCTGACTTGGCACATCGCTGCAACAGGGGGTGGGGGGACAAAGCAGACACAGAAGACAAAAATGAACACAGCAAGAGCAAGCAGAAAGGGGGGGATATGTAACAACAACAAAAAAAATTGTTACAAAGCTACAGTATTCAAAATAGTGTGATGGGGAAAAGCTAATGAAATAAAATTGAGTTCATAAATAAACACATACCTCTGTGGTCAAGTGATTTCAATATGCGCACCAATATCTTTCAATGAGGAAAATTATTTTGTTCAAAAAATAGTTCTCGGACAACTGGATAGCCACATGCAAAAGAATGAATTTGGATCCCTACTTCACATCATATACAGAAATTTATTGAAAATGTATTAAAGATAAAAATATAAGAGCTAAGATTATAAATATCTTAGGAATAATATAATGGTAAATATGGCAATAGTTTCTTAGATATAACATGAGTTTCAAAATGAAAAATTGCTATATTAGACTTCATCGAATTTAAAAACTTTTGGGGATTAATGGGCACTATCAAGAAAGTGAAAAGACAGGTTACAGAGTGGGAGAAAAGATTTGCAAATCATATATCTGATACATATCTATTATCCTGACTATATAAAGAACTTTTCCAACTCAACAACAAAAAGACACATAACCTAATTTAAAAATGCCAAAGGATCTAAGTAGACATTTCTTCAAAGAAGACATATAAATGACCAACAAGTACAAGAAAAGACTCAGCATTATTAGTTATTAGAGAAATACAAATGAAAACAATGATATACTACTACACACACACACTAAAATTATTATAATAAAATACAAACATACCAAGAACAAGCAAAAAAACAGAACATTAAGTGTTGGCCAGGATGTGGAGGAATTAAAAACCTCTTACATTGCTGGTGGCAATGTAAATTGGTGTGGCCACTGTGGAATATAGTATGGCAGTTCCTCAATAAGATAAACACAGAATTACCATATGGTTCAGCAATTTCACTCGGAGTGAAATTCTGGAGAGACATATACCCCAAAAAATTGAAAACAAGTGTTCAAACCAAATCTTATACATGAATGTTTATGGCAGCAATATTAAAAAGAGCCAAAAGTTGAAAACAACCCGAATGTCCCAATGGCCAACAACTGATAAATGAATAGTTGCAAGGTGTGATGTTTGTACAATAGAATATTAATCAGCCATAAAAATAAATGAAGTACTGACACAAGCTAAAGGATGGATAAACCTTGAAAGCATGCTAATTGAAAGAAGCTGGACATAAAAAGCCATATATTGTGTGATTCCATTTATATCAAATGCTTTCATTAGGCAAATCCATAGAGACAGAAAACAAGTTCATGGTTACCAGGGGCTAGGAAACGGCATAGTGCTTAATGGATATGAGGTTTACTTTTGAGGTGATGAAAATGTTCTGGAACTAGATGGTGGTAATTGTCACACAGCGTTATGAATGTACAAATGTACTAAATGTCAGACCATGTATACTCTTCTAAAAGCATTCCATAGACAAAGGCTCTCTTTCTAATAAACATTATTAGTGCATTTGCCTGGAAATCTGGGATAAGTATAACATGGGTATTTGACCCAAATATATCTTCCTTTTTTCCCCGGTGGTCCTGGTAAAAGAAGAAAATAGACTACAAACATGCTGTTAAATCTTTCTTTCCCATAACCACTTTATTTTATTTTTTTCATCCCTTCAACTTTACATTTCGATTCTTTTGGGAAGATTTCCTCTATTATCTGAAGCAAAATTATCCTCTCTTCTTTCACCTATATTTAATATGTACATACATTTTAAGTATTCTAAGTATAGATTGTAAACTTCTTATAACATGGGCTTTGTATTATTCTTCTCAGGACACAGCACTAAGCTATCCCACCGCATTGCTTATCCCTTATAAACAATATATAAATGTGTGTGAAATTGCACAAGAGAGAAAGGATTTCAAGAGAAACATTGCCTAATCATGTCTTATTGTAACTTCATAAAAATTAAAACAGTTCTATAAATATAGTAGGTTCTGGTGACAGCACTTGAGAACAATTAGGTTAATATTATCTTCCCTTTGCAAGTCATTTTATTTCAGTATAAATTAAAGAAAACCTATGAACAGAAAATAACCGTTTTTTTTTAACTGAGATTTTATAGACGTATTTGTAGATACATGTGTAATTGTAATGAATAATAAAGAAGGCTAACTTTGGTAACTTCTTGAAAAATTATAGTACCATATCACCCAGGATATTGACTTTTATACAATGTATAGAATTTATTCAGATTTTCTCAGTCTTTCATTAACTGATTTGTATCTGGGTATATATAGTATATTAAGATCTATACAATTTCATCTCAAGTGTATGTTTATGCAGCCACCACAGTCAAGTACAGAACAGTTCCTTTATCAGAAGAATCTCTCCTGGAAAGAAACTACTTTTTAAATAGTGATTGCATATTACTTTTTCAATACAAAGTAACTAAAGGAAGATTCACAACAATGAAATACATAGAGAAACCATTTAAACTTTTAATTACTTAACCACTTACTATAAATCTCGTTTTGTTTTTATCAGGTATGTGTTAAAAGAAACACCGTATTATTTAATAGATTACTGATACATATATATATACATATATATACCCACACATATTTATGTTAAATAAATCCTAAACAAGACATTCTACAAATTATACAATGCCTTTCAATAGCTCTAGTATCAGGAATGTAATCAATATCCAAGGGTGAAATGTCGGAATTATAAATACAGTTATAATACAAATTAAAGTCCTACTTTCACTTTAATTCTCTGACTGAGAACATCAGCTTAAAATGTGATTGTGATATAATAAAATTGCCTCTTTTTCTCTAAAGTTTCCCTCATGTAATTTCAACATCAATATCTTTCAGGACTTGTGTTACCAGCAATAGCTTTCATTAAAATAACACAGTAAAAGCTGGGAGGAGGACTGAGCTGTCATTCAATGTAAAATGCACCTTAAGAGCAGGCTTCCATAATTATTACTCACATTCTCTACAATGTGTGAGTTCATGAACTGATTGGGGAAATGAGATAAAAAGAACAGAAAAAAGTAAATATGCCAAATACATTCTTCTTTGGTTTTATTGCTTAAGTTTCCCTCCTAGAAAAAGATAGTGTAGAAATGCTTTGTAATCTTACGCAGACTTTTAAAAGAAATATTAAAGACAATTAACTACTGAAGATTCCTAATGGAGTTGTTAAAATTCTGAGCCAATTATATTACCAATAAATATGATTATAAAGAGACATGAGACTGTTTAACAGATGTTATACTATTTATTATCAATGTATGATTACCAAATATTCTAAGATAAAAAATATATTTATTTGCTCAAAATTAAATTGTATATAATACCCAGCAATTTTACTGTTAGTTTCACCACTATTACTAAACAATCCCTTTTTTGGTCATTATATATTGGGAATTATCTGTATACTTCATGCTTAGAAAAGTGTCTTTCACATAGTAAGTACTTGAAAAAAAGTATTAATAATTTCATTGGGGGCCAACAATTCACTTTGTACATTTCCATTGAATATTTATTGCAAAAATGTTCCAGAACCAACCTGACTGAAATCAACCCTTCTAGACTTCCAGTACACAATAAAATCTGTGATTGTTGTTGGTGTGGGGCCATGTCAACATATTTTGTAAGATATTGTTTTGGTTAAACATGACTGCATAATAAACTTATTGGACCCTGTGGGCTAACTGGCCTCTGCTGTATGATTCTTGCTTGGAGTCCTTCATAAATTTGTAATCATATGCCAGCTAAAGATGGAGTCATCTGAAGGCTTCACTGGTCTTTATAGCCCTGCTGGTTCACCCATATGGCTGACAGTTGATGCTACCTGTAGGCTATGAATTCAGCCATGGATATTGACTGGTTACTTACACAAGACTCCACCATTTGGCTAGGGTTTATTATAGCATGGTTCTAACAGGGAATGTTCTGAGAGAATATTGCCCAAGAGTGAGCATGTATGAGTGAAAAGATAAGAAATCATAGGATGGAATGTTGAATAATATCAATATTTAATAAATGGGAATCAAATAGGATTCTGAGAAAGATGAGTACTTAATTTTTTCCCAAAAGAACTCTGGCAAATGCAATTGGAGGTCAACTGAAGTAAACATTAATGTACATGCTTAGGGCTTAGCAACAGGTAGATTGTTAAAGATTTATGTGAAAGTGGTTGTTTTGTGTTCACAAAAGTGAGGAATAAATTAGGCATGAGAAAGTATAGAAAACAAGTGCAGGTGACTTTAAAGCAGAAGAGAATGATAAGGTAGCAGAGAAGGTAGACATATGCTAAAGACTTCTTTGGCTATTTTGTTTTGCTGTATTAGGTTTTTTAAAATTGTTTAAAAAAAGAAATAGCATGCCCCTAATACTTCTGAGAGGAAATGAATGAATAGAAATATTGAGTACACAATAGAGAGAAAGAAACATCTATGATTTCCACATTATGTGGTGAAAACATTTTTATGGACAGTGATTTGCAACGACTTTTTGTTTAACAACCAATCACTGTGTCTGAACTCTACACTCCTCCAGGTTACAAGAGAAACTTTCCCACTTTCATATTATATGTAAATATATTTTTTTCATTCAGGTTCAAATATAACTTTCTCTATATTCATTTAGGAATTAGTTTCTGTTATTTGTTTTATTTTTTTATTTTTTATTTTATTTTATTTTTTTTAAAGATTTATTTTTATTTTATTACATATCTCCCCTTCCCCCCCGCTGCAGCGACGTGCCGAGACTGGTCACTGCGCAGGCGCGGCTTTCCCCGCTTGTGGGCGGCTTCTGCTTCCATTCACGGCCGGCTTTCAGTTCGCGGGTGGCTGGCTGCACTCCATTCGCGGGCGACCTGCCCTGCCCGTGGCGGCTTTTGCCCTGTCCGTGGCAGTTTTTTTGCCCTGCCCACAGCAGCTCTGGCCCGCCCATGGCAGCTTGCCATTCTCAAGGCGGTCTGCCCACTGGGAGAGGTCCCCGGGAACTGAACCCGGGGCCTCCCATGTGGTATGCCGGTGCCCTATCCACTGGGCTATCGAGCCGGCCCCTATTTGTTTTATTTATCCTATTTTCAACTTATATACACATGCTCACATCTTTTTTCCCCTGAAAGTCTTCATTATAAATCAAGGGAATATTTTGGACAAAGCAGAGACCTTATATTACAAGTTAAATTCTATCAAAACAATACATGAACAATTAAATAGCTGAATATTACAGCATTTTACACCATAAAAAAACATTTGGTTTATTAAAATAAGCAAAAGGAGTAGGAGTAGAATGTATTCCAGGTCAAGAATATGTATAAATTATAAATAATTTATAATATTAAAATTAAATAGCAATAATTAGCTTATATGGCTTTTAATTTTAAGAATGCATATGAACATTAATCAGAGTGACACAATATTTTACTTATATTGTTGAGCTAGATGGAGATGTTGGAAACTTCCCTTTGATTAATCTCTATATATTCATTAATATTTATACACACTTTCATAGACTCATTTCATTGAAGCAATAGGCACATTTACCTTAATCAAACAAAAGTGAATTATTTGTGAATTGGAATATTCATTACAGAGGTGAGAATATCAGAGTCAATGAATTCTTATTTGACTTTCCACATTATCTCTTGTTTTATTTGAAAAGCTACTGTCAGTAGACTATAAATACATTGCCTATACTATATTCCTAGATTTAAAGATTGTGATCTCAATGACTTTCCTCCAAGGATGAGTGAACAAGATTTATTTAAAAATATGTCACACAAGAGCTATTGAGTTTTTGTCAAAATGTATACGTGATTATGAATAATTTATTACTATGAATATTTCAGACCAAAGCACAGAATTCATATTTTCTCATTTTAATATTTTGCTGTAAAGTAAGTTCATTTTTGGATCACCTATATAACATAAAACTTTTACTTTATTTTAATTTTCCCTAGAAAAGTTAGTGTATTTAAAAAAATAAAAATGCGTAAGAATAAAATAGCATGACCTCAATTATAATAATGGAATGAATGTGGTAATGAATACATTTCTATTTGTAAGTTATAATACTACTGCAAAAATGGTACAAAGGAATGTATGAAGAAATTAATGTCAGGTCTATATGTCTTCTAAAATTCATTCATTCATATAAAGGTTTGGATGTGTTATAAAACAATCTACAAAAACTTATCTCAAAACAAATATACACCCATATATATTTTCATATTGTTCATAGATTTACACCAAATCTTATTAATCTGAGAAAAACAATTAGCAAAAGTATTTTCTTTTTCCCTTCTGTTTTTGCTATGTATTTCTCCCATATTATTTGTGGTGCTATACATTTTGGATCTTTGCATAACTTATGCCCATTGTTCTTAATTTTTTCATTTCTTTATTTCTGTTACAAATGCTTCACAATGTTGAATCTTTACCCCAAAACTTAAGAATATCATCATTCTCCTTAATTCTCCAGTGGGATCCCTTTGATGATACTTTATGGCAGTACATTGATAGATTACTACGGCACTACTATCGAATATTTATAATATATTTTAAAAATCATCATTTCGATGTCAATAGTGTATCAAAAGATTAATTCCAACAGATAATAATACTAGTTTTATATTTTAAATGGTCTATTAAAATTGAAGCAACTGGGCTAATTAAAATGGGGCCACAATAAAAATGGACTACATATTCTACTGGTTTCACAGTAATTTATAAATTTCCCTTCATTATCACCATGAAAAGGAAATATCATAGTGTTTTTTAATCAGGCATGTTGTGGTAACCGAGCTCTCATGAATTAAGATTATAATGATATGATTATATATATTACATTATAATAAATTATATGTTAAGATTATATATTACATATAATTACTTATGATATTTAGTATTATTCTCCTTGGAAAACAACTGAGACACCTAGAAATAAAGGAAATATATTTTATTTAAAATACTTGTTTTTATATATTCCCAAAATTGTTTTCTACTAATAGACGAATTACAGAAAAAACACTTAAATAATAGTAGCAAGTAGCATGTAGAATGACAGGAAAATAATATAGTAAAGGAGAAGCTCTATAAATTTCACAGTAATATAAAAGAAAAGCAGGAATGGACCAATGAAGCTACATTCGGGTGTAATTTAGCAACATGCAAAGTATGGCAAAATAAAATATTACTTCATAGATCATATATAATAAAACTGGACTCTCACCTTTAATGCAGAAAACTGTACCAGAAGAGTAAAGTGAGAGAAATAGAATTTTCTCTGTTATGACATATTTTCTGGAAAATATAATAATCCAATAACAGTATCATAATATAAAATGCCTGGTTATAAAAAAAGGAAGAAAAATATCTATTTATAAAACTACATTTTGCCCAAAATATTGAATAAATAAATGTGATTATCTAACTTCAGATTATAAAACTAGAAAAGTAAAAAAAAAATACAATATTGGTTGAGAATTAAAAGATTTTAGTATGTTTTACTATAAGTTAAAGGAATTATCTGATAATTCTTAAATGTTTTTTTAAAATAAATTTCTCCTGGATTCATTACAGGAGCCTTAAATAATTAATGTGGTCACCATAACACTTTGCTTCTAACAATTTACACAATGTGTTAGGTCAATATTAGAAGGTACTGAGTTTAAGAAAAGTTAAATTATCAGAACATTGTCAAAATGGTGAAGCTTTGACTTGAACAAATATATCCACTCTCTAAATCCAGTATTTTCCCAACTTACTATGAGGTTATGGATATGAGAATGTTTCTCTAGGCATACCATAAGATCTTTAGGATGAATGACCAGTTTCTTTACATGTGTAATGGTGAGAGAAAGGTATAAAGGACATAATCAGATTCCACTTATCTTTATTTCCTAAAAGAGATGACATTTCAACTAAATATTAGATTGGATTTATGAATAGGCAGAAAATGCAGTGTGATTTTTTTAGGCTACTAAGAGATCACTTACAAAAATTTAAAAAAATGCCTTTACCCTCTGCTTAGTGAGATCAGAAAATATTTCCACAACTAAAAAATTTAAGCACTATGTTGGATCATTTCAAATATTTTAAAAATAATTACCTATAATATTAACTGCATGACAAATACATATTGATTGTATATTATTTTGTTTTTTAACAGATGAGGAAAAATTGGTCCTACCAGGATAATTGTCTAGAACCTTCCCAACAGTATATTATAGGGATAAAATGCATATCCTAATTCTGTAGGGCTCCAAATGGTCAGCATATCATGATGTGAAGGGAAAGTTGAGGTCCTCTCTTTTTATACTTCAAATAACTGCCATAAAATATGCTTCAAGTTTGTTGTCATTGTTGTGGTGATGGTGGTGGTTTCCAGAGAGAGAGAGAGACTATGAGAAGGAGCTGCAATAATTAAATACACTATTACTCTGAGGGATCAAGTTAATAGATTTGTTTATATCATGAATTCAGGAACATGTTGTTTTGATTATAGCTAAAAATGGTGCAACTATATTATATTAAAATATACACTTTGGAAGTCTTAATTCACGCTCTGAAGTTGGAACTAGCCTAATTTTATACCTCTCTCTTAAAGCTTATATGAGTGGGCATCTCGGTTGAACAAAAGTTATACATGCAGTCTGAATTTAGAATATGTCATGTTCTGCTTTGCTCTGCTATGTTGTGAGAAAAGGGGGAAAAGGATATGAGTGTGGTCAATGATATGCACTTCTGTATAATGTATGTACAGAAATATGCAGCACAGCAGCACAACACTGTGCTAAGAATAGATTGGCCGTTGGGAACAGGGACTTCTTTGTAAGGCAGTCAGAAGGAAGAAACTGACTGGGAGAAGCAAGGGTAGATGATTTTTTTGGATGAAACATATTAGATGTGAATTTTGTTTAATTACTGAATATAGATCCTATTATTTTATCAGGGTCTTGATACTAGATAATGCTGGAAAAGTATGTTCTTAAACACTCTCACACATGTATAGATACCAAATATGCAAAAAATCTTACCCATATAATTTGCATTTATGCCCATTTGTGCATATCCTATAATATTTACAGACCTGGGCCACTCCTAGTTCTTTTTACTTTCAACATTAACCATTTTTTAAAATTTGTTAGGGGCCGGCTGGATCGCCCAGTGGATAGGGTGCTGGTATACCACATGGGAGGCCCCGGGTTCGGTTCCCGGGGACCTCTCCTAGCGGGCAGACCACCTTGAGAAGGGCAAGCCACCATGGGCAGGGCAAAAAGCTGCCACGGACAGGGCAAAAGCCGCCCGCCACGGGCAGGGCAGGTCGCCCGCGAATGGAGCGCAGACAGCCACCCGCGAACTGAAGCAAGAGCCGGCCGTGAATAGAAGCAGAAGCTGCCCACAAGCAGGGAAAGCCGCGCCTGCGCAGTGACCAGTCGCCGCAGCGGGGGGGAGGGGGAGGGGAGATATGTAATAAAAAAATAAATAAATAAATAAAATTTGTTAAAAGTTCTTCTTAAGTGTGCTTTAATTTTCTAGAATTTAATAATATATTGAAATACCAACATAAACGAATTTATGTACATAATAATCAGCATTAAATCATTTGAATCAATAATGCCACAGTAGCTAAACCATTTATCAACTAAGAAAGTTAATGTGATAAACAGGAGCAAAATCAGTAGTTCATCATTTGTAAGCATAATCCCTAAGCCTGAAATGAATAGAATTATGTTGACAAATAAAAAAAATTAAAGTTTGGCTATGTCCATAAGACATTATTTCCTTAAACAGACTTAACATTATTCACAAAGTAATTGTTACACTCTGAGTTACAGGTGATCTTCCTCGTGGCTTGTAACAGATTCCCTGAGTAAAGAGAAACATAGCATATGAAAGCAACAAGGCAATAAGAAAGAAACCCAGTCACATCACATTAGTAATTTCCCTTTAGGTTGTCATTTTTCTTGGTAATTTTATGTGTGTCAGTGACTACTATTATTAATGCCTTATTGTTTGCCTATTATGATGATGGATGTGTTTAATCATATTAGAAGAATTTATATCACATTAAGAAAGACATATATTAATGTGATACCGAGTAGATTTTAAATATTAAAGGACTCCCATAACAGTTAATAAAGCTATTTTCAAATTCCTTTTTCTGAATTATAGTCAGCTATTTAAAACCTCTTTCTCTAATTATACAGTCAACTATTCTTAAAGCTATTTTAGGACTGTACTTTTATTTTATTTCTAAGTAAATTCTTGATAAATTTTACATGTTTATGATGATGGAAAAGATTATATCATGAACTATGGCAGTTTGAGGCTTTTATGGACCCCAGAAAAATCATGTCCTTAGAGTTAATCCATTCCAATGTGTTTGAACCTATTGTAGTTGGGAACTTTTGATTAGGTTACTTCAGCAAGGTATGACCCAGTGTATTAGCCAGTCAAACTGGTGCTGATGCAAAGAACCAGAAATCTGTTGGGTTTTATAAAGGGTATTTATCTGGGGTAGAGTCTTATAGTTACCAGGCTATAAAGCATAGGTTACTTTCCTCACCAGTCTGTGACCACGTGTTGGGGCAAGATGACTGCTGACATCTGCAAGGATTCAGCCTCTCTCTTCTTCTTAAGGTTCCATGGTCCCTGCTTCTAATATCAGCTGTAGCCTGGGATAAGTCTGGTCTCTTCCAGGGCTCATTCCTCTCCAGGCTTAGCTGTTCTGCTCTTTCTGCAAGGTCAGCTGTAGATTATCAGGCTAATGGCTCATCCCTCTTCCTGGGGCCTCCGCCATGTCTAATGGAACCTTCTCTCCTTCCTCATATATCTACTTTTCTGTGTGTTTACTTCCTAGGGCTCCAATATCAAAACTCTGTAAAACTCTGTAAGTCCCTGACCACCAAGGGGGAGGGGACTCAACATCCTACTGATATGGCCTAATCAAAGACTTAATCATAATTTAATCAAGTAAAAGTGAAACCTCCTAATCCAACACAATATAATATAAATCCAGAGGAACAGACCAGTTTAGAAGCATAATCCAATATTTAGT
>PVKH010002473.1:0-27095 GCA_004027955.1 Chaetophractus vellerosus
CCTTCATTCTGCTTTTGTTAGCAAGTAGACTTTGTTTAATTTCAATTCTAATAAATGTCTCTCAGTGAAATGATTTAGCTTTCATCATTGTTATTATTTTATATTTCTCCTCCTTCAGATTTCTGTATTTTCATATAAATGGAAAACAGCTTTCGATGAAATAAATGTAAATAACACCATACAACCACATACAGAGAGAGATATTGATCTGTTAGACATCAAAATTCTACTTGTCTGACTGATGACATTTTTGTTATAAGGTCCTTAATAATTTCTAACAATCACACAGAAATAATGCAATATAAAGAAGCTTGAAAATATATGATATAGTAGGCATTCATTTCTCTACTCAATATTTTTATTGAACTCTAATATGTGACAGGCATTCTGCTTGAAGATGGAGAGACACAGAGGAATATACAAGAAGCCTGTATTAAGAAATTCACAAACACAAAAATTACACCTCTAATTCTGCTAAACTGTATATAAATTATAAATTACCATTGATTTCATACAAATCCTAAAAGAAAATTAGGAAAAACTAAAACTCAGTAGCTCTTGTTAGATTATTTTAAGTAAATAATGAAAAATGTTAATTAGGAAATGATTAAGCTCATTTTGGTATAAACTGACATTAGTTCAGCCTTAATTGCAAAATGTTAATCTGACTATAAAGTTTAATCCTTTCATTTGCCAAGAGTCAAGTATTTTTTAAAGGGTAATTAAACTATTTTTAGTTACTGAAAATATCTTTATGTTAAAGTTAGTTTATGCCCTGATCTTGCAGATTGGTGGACAGGAAACAAGTACAAATGGGAACATGGTCAGAGCTTAAATGAAAGCAAATTGATTTTCTGAATTATGTTTTGATTGAGTTCAAACTATAGGTTCAGAATATAATAAAACTGATTTAAAACATGTTTTTACAGGTTTTAAAAGTTAGGTTTCATGAAATGAATAGCTATTAAACATCATTTCATTAAGATAAGTTTTTTTCTTAATTAAAATAACTATCTTATATGATCTAAAAACCTACATTTCAGTTTTTATTCTTTACCTATATGTTTAAAAATGAAGCAAAATAAATATATTTGGGTAGTCCCTGAATCTTCATCTTTCATTTTCACTGTTTCTGATTTTTAATGTCATAAAATAAGATATATCAATAAGAATATGAGTAATGTATGTTGCTGAAACCAAATATAATAGTTATGAACTTTATTTTTACAGACATCAATGTTAAAATGTGAAATATTTAATTTTTTTCTAAAGAGTAATTTTTGATCGAACTATTTACCCTTAAAGCAATAAACTGATATATGTTTGCCTTTTTACTTTTCATGTGTTTGTTATGCAATCTAGATGTATCTGTAGTTAATCCAACATTTTATTTCCTGATGCTTTCTAAAATATTTTAAATAATTATTGCATTCCAAGTAAATTAAACAAGTTGATTTTACTGCAATAGAGCCTTGCTTGACATAATTTCTTCATGTACAATATATTATAGTGCCTTAGTAAAATGTTGGTATTGGTTGGGAGGCTGAAGCACTAAGGAATTGTACTTGTTCTTTAAATTGATGAAGCTGTAGAGTGGCATGAATACACAGTTGCAGTTACTTCTGTGCTTCCATTCTGGACCCATGCAAGCAAAGTATAGAATGTCTGGCTCTTCTCAGGGAATTTGCAAAGACTTCTCAGTTACACTATACCAAAGCCCTTCAGTCAAACCTTAACCCAAAAACCCCTCTGAATGCTCCTTTGTGGTAATAGCATATTATTCATGATTGTTTGGCTTACCAATGATAAAAAATCAACTCTTAACTAGTTTAAGCAACAATACAATACTATAACCATTCAGAACTTTAATTTCATTTACAGGCTGTCTTTTTTGATTTGTAAATGACAAGCTCAAACAATAACACCAGCTGAATCTGACTCTCTCTAACTCCTGCTTTAGATACCTTCTGAGAGGATTTATTGTTGTGAGGACCTCTCTGCCCAGTGTCTCTCAGCAACTCCAAAACATTTATTACTTTTGTAGTTAACAGTTACAAAGAAAATAAAGATTTTCTGCCTCAGTGATTACAACCAAATTTTTTTATTGAGCCTCTTGGATCTGGCTTGGGTCAAGCAATTACCCCTGAACTAATAAAAGTGAGCAGAGGCTTATAAATCTTTAAATGTCTGTGATAAGCCAAGGCTGGTTTGCTTATCCACTTCAGCAACTGTGGCCTAGAATCATCCTCACTCAGAACACTTGAATCACAAATGATCTTAAATTATAATTTCAACTGTATGTGGTAACTAGGAGTTTGGTTTAATGCACAATAATATATCTGTATTAATTAATGTATGAACTATTTCATTAAATAATGAAAGAATGTATAGTGATAGAACCCTAAAGAAACTTAAACTTATCAGAAGAAACTATGCCTGTTGGAGAGATACACTATTGGGGATTGAATCATGTCTCCCATAAAAGACATATTCAATTTATAACTCCTGGTTCTGTGGGGGTGAAACCATATATAAATAGTATCCTTGAAAATTTCAAGGTGAGTCAGAAAGTAGATGTAAAACTATTTGTGAATAAGATCTTTGAAGATCCTATTTAGACGAGGCCAAATTGAATCAGGGTCGGTCTTAATAGAATTAGGTGGGACTGAATTCCTTTAAAATAGAGGAACTATAAATGCAATAACTCATGACAAGCCAGAAACTAGAAAAAGCCAGAGAAGGATGCAGAGATACAAGCAAAGGATCCCCATGGATTGTGGCAAGCCAGCACCACAACTCTACAGACTCCAGGAGAGACATGGAATCTCAAGATCTTGATTTTGGACTTCTACCCTCCAAAACCATAAAGTAATAAAGTCCTGTCATTAAAGCCAACCAGTGTTTAGCACTTTCTTTATAGCAGGCAAACTAAGTCCTCCAATCAGGGACATAAATTTTCACCACTCCTAGCCATTTATATGATTATTATGAGCAATCAGACTTTGTAGGGATGAGGTACTTGTGTCCTGCTTTCCTGGTTTAGATCTGTCTACTCATTTTCCAGAGTCTGACCCATATTTCTACTCCTAGAATTTTAAAATCGTCATCTAATTATTATGACAAAATTGTCAGATAAATTTTATGAGTTTTCTTATGAGGAAACATCCTAAGGAGAATTTCCATATCCATTTTTTTTCTCTTTTCAGTTTGGTCTTTCTCCTTTTGATATAAAAAAGACTCATTTAACAGCAGCCAAAATTTTAAAAAATTATAACTAGTTAAATATGTAAAAAAATAATTAAGGAAATTAGGGAAAAAGCTTCAGAAATCTAAAAACTCAAATGCACATATAGAGGAAAAAACCTATACACACTAGAAAGAAAGTCTCCACAGTAGTTGTTTTTGCAGTGTATGGTGGTTTGAAGCTGTATTTACCCCAGAAAAGAAAAACATGTTCTTAAATCCTGTGAGTGTGAATCCATTGTAAGTAGAACTAGTTGATGAAGTTACATCAGTTAAGGCATGGCCTAGCCCCAGTTATGACAGGTCTTAATCCTATTACCAGGTGCCTTAATAAGTGGAATAAAATTCAGATGGAGAGAGAGAAAGCCATGGAAGCAAGAGGCTGAAATCATCAAAACCTGGAAGAGAAGGGAGAGACTGCCTGTGACAGTTTGAATTTTCTGAATCCCAGAAGATTATGTTCTTGATTTAATCCATTTCTGTGGGTGTGGGACTCTTTGATTTCATTAAATTCAGTTAATGGACCTTTGATTAGATCACTTGATTAGATTGCTTTGGGACTTTTGGTTGGAATATGTCATGAAGTGTGAACCAGGCTCAGTCCCCGCACTCTTTCTGTGTCATGTGTAAACTGAGAACACACAGAGAGAAGAGACACAGAAAGAAAGCTCTGCCATTTGACCCTGCCTTGTGTAAGAGAGGACTCTAAGTTCTCCAATAGATGCAGAAAAACAGAGAAACTCTGAGAGACTCAAGGAGATGAGGCCCAGGAGAGATGCCTGATCACCCATAGATGAGCTTGAGGAGAAAGTAGAGAGAGAATAGCAGACTCATCAACTGGCTAGCAGCCAAACTTTAGTATGAAATCATCTCTGATGAGCTAATAAATTGCCATTGTTCAAGTCAAACCGTTTCTGTGGTATTTGCTTTAAGTGGCCCAGGAAACTAAAACAGATTTTGGGACCAAAAGGAATGGGGTACTGCTATGGAAAATACCAAAAATCTCATAACTGCTTTGGAATTGGATAATGAGTAGAAGGCTGGAATAATTGTGAGCCACTTAATAGAAAAAGACTTAGATTGTTTTAAAGAAACTGTTGGTAGAAATATGGACGCTAAAGGTACTTCTGATAAGGCCTTAGATAGAAATGATGAATGTGTTATTGGAAACTGGAAGGTAGGTAATGTTTATTTTAAAGTGGCAGAGAACTTGGCAATATTGAGTTCTGATGTCAGATGGAAGGGAGAACTTGAAAGTGATGAACTTGGAAATTTAGATATTTTCCAATTGAAGTAAAGAAAATGCAGACTGGTTTCTCCTTGCAATTTATAGTAAAATGCAAGATAAAAGGGATAGGATGAGAATTGCACCCCTGTGCACACACAAAAAATGAGAAATTGATGGTCTAGAAAATTATGAGCTTCTGGAAAGTGAGTTCCCAGGTAATAATTCTCCATGTGAGGATTTAACTGAACAGGGATCCAGTCTGTCATTTCAGAGCAAGTCAGTATTGGTAATGCCGTTATCCAGGAAGGATTTGTGGAAGGTCCCATTGTCTGATGGTGTGGACCCCTGTGAACTATATGCAAAATGACAAGTTTTTGTGAGCTTTGTATGAGGGGAACCATTGAAAGCCTGAATAAAAGGGACAGAGAAGGAACAAATTGAAGAAAGAATGGCCTCAAGGGCAGAACCATGGAAACCAAGGTCTGGATTGAAGGTATCACCTTGATTCAAGAAAGCAGGCCTACCCATGTATGTGGAAATTCAGACAGCAAAAGAGAAAAAGACACAAGAAGCCAGAAGCTGAACATCAATGGAATCTGGAAGAGAAGGGATAGATCAGAAGATATCCTCATGTGCCTTGCCATGTGATAAGCTAATGACCTAAAGATCGCCAGCAGCCAGACTCAGAGCACCACAGTCTTCAGTTTTCTGGAAGAAAACATTGCCTTGATGATGCATTGTTTTGACCTTTACCCATCCTCAAACTGAGTGAATAAATTTACATTTTTCAATCTGACCCCTTTCTTGATATTTGCTTGTGCAACCAAGGACACTAAAACAGATTGTTCAAAGTAGTTTTTTTATTTTATTGATAACATTTTAAAATCATTATCATGTCTACATAATAAGCTTATATTACTTTAATATTATATAAAATATTAAGTAAATATCATAAAGAGAAAAGGATTACCATTATTCAGAAGAACCAGTACGCTTAAGAAAATAACAAGTATCAGATCTAAAGTAAGTTTAATCTTTCTACTTTGCAATGTCTTCTCATTAGATTCCTTGCAATACTTACTTTTACTACTGTAAGGAAGAAGGATGGATTCTTTTGGCCTACAATAGGTATCACTAAAAATATATAGTTGATAATAACTAAATTGATACTGAAAAAGAGGTACAAATTTTGCATATTTATATTTTGTTAATTTGGAAGGTTGCTTTTTAGAAAGTGTGGCCATTAACTTCTACAAACATATAGTGTGCTGTATATGTTGCTAGTAATCATACTGCATTGTCCTTGTACAAAATCAGCAAATTGGGAACAATAAAATGATCCATTTTTTAAAAGGTGCATAGATAGTACTGTTGTACTGGTAGGAAAAATTCAATAGTAAAGCTTACTAAGACCTGGAAAGTATTACTTGCCAAACTTAAAACTTATTTTGGAGGCTGAAATATTTGTCTTAAATAACTTTATAGAAAAGTGTATCTTGTTCCTTCTTCTCTTTTGTTGAACTGCTTTTTCTGTCATACAGGAGAAAATATTGATCCATTTTACAGAGTAACAAGGGAAACTAAAGAGATTTAGAAAGAATCCAAAGTATGCAAGAATTTAAGTTAAACTATATTTTTAGAAGTGGTCTAAAATGTAATATACTATTTTTTAATTTTTAAAATTATTTTTTATTTTTTAAAAGATAGATTACATAAATGTTACATAAAAAATGTAGGAGATTCCCATAAGCCCCACTCCCTACCCCTCCTACACTTTCCCGCATTAACAACAAATTTCATTAGTGTGGTACATTTGTTACAATTGATGAACACATATTGGAGCATTGCCACTAAGAATGGATGAAATTTTACATTGTAGTCCACACTCTCTCCCACCCAATTCTATAGGTTATGGCAAGATATATAATGGCCTGTATCTATTATTGCAATGCCATTCAGGACAATTCCCAAGTCCTGAAAATGCCCCCATATTACACCTGTTTTTTCCCTCTCCCTGCCCTCAGACTCTCCAATGGCTACTGCCTCCACATCAATGATATAATTCCTTCCATTGCTAGAATCACAATAAGTCTATAGTAGAATACCAGTAAGTCTACTTTAGTCCCCAATCCTGAGGATTCTGGGATGGTGATGTCCACTCCACCTCTAATTGAGAGGGGGCTGCAATCCATTAGGGCTGATGTTGGGACTTTCTTGCTTGCAGTTGTAGACTTTCTTGGTTTCTTGGTATGGTAGTTGTCCATCATCACCTCTTTGTTAGTTTTCCTAGGTGAGCCAATAAACTAGAGAGTAGGTGATGCAACTCCATTGACATTTGAGGCCCAGCTGGCACATGAACAGCACAAAAATTTAAGTTTCTTGGATGTACAACTACCAACTTTAATACTAATTATAGGTTCAAATAGAAGAACAGTAGAGCCATGTGTAGGAAAACCATAACTGAGTCCTACTGGCAAGGCACAAAACTCCTGAGCTATCTGCCCTGACTATAGTGTTTGGGTGTCTCCAGAGTCCTCAGGAACCACACTATTTGGGGTAGTATCTACTTTGGCAGTCAATGAGATCCTGCTGAGACATGCATTAACATAACCTCTGGAATGACCCCCCCAAGACACTTTGAAGTCTCTTAGCCATATAAACTCATTTGTCTTTACATTTTCCCTCTTTTGGTCAAGGTCTTTTTCCAGTTGCATTGCTAGTTGGTGCTTGGTAGTAATCCCTCAGTGCCAGGGAGGCTTATCCCCAGGAGTCATGTCCTTCATTGGGGTTAAGTTAATGTATTTATATGCTGAGTATGACTTAGACAGAGGCCACATTTAAGCAACAAGGAGGCTCCCAGGAGGCAACTCTTAGACATCCTATAATACTAGGCTAAGTTTCCATTTCAAGAGTAAAGGCTCATAAGCACAGTCATCGATACCAAGGGCCCGTCAATTGACCATCCTTCTTCACTAGTCATTGCCCCTGTACTCAGGGGATTCTTGATGTTCCATTAGAGAATGTGGCAGAGCTCCCCAGGATGGAAATTTGATATTCCTTTGGTTATTGTGTGACTCTCCACCCACTGTGACAATGCCCCATAAACATCTGAAGACATTTAGATGGCTTATATGTATGCCCAGGTGAGCTTCCTCCCATGTATTCCCCATCACTGACACCCCACATCAATAGTCCTCCCCTGTCACAGTTATAACCCTTCTTTGATCCAGAACTTCTTCAAGAATGAAGCCAATAAAATAGCTAAGTGCAATTAATAAGAAAAGAAATAATAATGATAGTTTTAGAAGTAAGAAATAAAATTAAAATATTTTTTTAATTAAAAACTTTTTTGGAACAATAGAAACTAATGAAAAATATTTTATTTTATTTTTGACATTTTGCCTTTGATCACTGTAAGATCTGTAGTCCTATATATACAGTAATAAAATAATATACTATTTATACTTAAAAGCTTCTTTCCAGCTTTCAATAAAAAAGAAATTAACCAATCCTAGATTCAAACATCTCTGAATTTCACTATGTTACTACTATTTAACTTTCTATATGAAAAGATATATCTTACCCAAAGCACAATCATATCACCTTTACAGTGATTTCAAGAGTGAATATTAATTGTTGTTTTATATGGTTATTCATATATATTATTGATATGTTTGTGCTAAATTAGAATTGAGAAAAATAAATATTGGCGATAATAAAAATAATATATTTTTTTCAAATTAGGTGATATATTGCTTTTTTAAAAATGATCTATCCAAAGTGTATAATCAATGACTTTTAGTATAATCACAATGTTGTACATTCATCATCTCAAAAATTTTAGAAGAATTTCATTACTCCAAAAAGAAAGACTTCACTTCTCTTAGAATTCCTTCCTCAGTCCTACATAACCAATAATCTAATTTCAGTTTTATAAATTGGTTTATATTTACATTTTACATAAATGGAATAATACAGTATGTAACATTCTGTGTGTGGTCTCCTTCACTTAGTATCATGTGTGTTGTTTTTTTTTTGTCTGATATTGACATTTTGTAGTATTAACCTACATTTGTTCATTTTCAAAGAAAAAGGGTACTATTTATGCATTTTACCCATATTCATATTTCACATAATACATTTATAGTTCACATAATATATTTAGTTCATAATATGGCAATAACATAGTATTTCTCCTTTTCTGTCTGGCTTGCTTCACTCAACATAATGCCCTCCATGTTCATCCATGTTGTCATATGTTTCACAATTTCATTTCTTCTTACCACTGCGTAATATTCCATTGTGTGTATAGACCACAAATTTTTTATCCATTCATCAGTTGAAGGGCACCTGGGTTGTTTCCAACTTTTGGCTATTGTGAATAACACTACTATGAACATTGGTGGACAGATGTCTATTTCTGTCACTAGTCTTTGTACTTCTGGGTATATACCTAGCAATAGTATTCAACAAGAATATATTCAACTTCCTTAGGAGCTGCCAAACAATCTTCCTCAGTGGTTGTACATTCTACATTCCCAACAACAGTAAATAAGTGTTCCTATCTTTCCACATTCTCTCCAACATTTACAGTTTTCTGACTTTTTAATAACCATCAATCTAATAGGTGTGAAATGATATATGATTGTAGTTTTGATTTTCATTTCCCTGATCGCTAGTGATGTTGAACATTTTTTCATTTGTTTTTTTTGGCTTTGTTTTGTTTTGTTTTGTTTTAAAGATTTATTTATTTTATTACATATCTCCTCCCCCCCCCCCCCCCCCCCCCCCGCTGCGGCGACACGCCGAGACTGGTCACTGCACAGGCGCGGCTTTCCCTGCTTGTGGGCGGCTTCTGCTTCCATTCACAGGCTGGCTCTCAGTTCGCGGGTGGCTGGCTGCGCTCCATTCGCGGGCGACCTGCCCTGCCCGTGGCGGCTTTTGCCCTGTCCGTGGCAGCTTTTTTGCCCTGCCCACGGCGGCTCTGGCCTGCCCATGGCAGCTTGCCATTCTCAAGGTGGTCTGCCCACTAGGAGAGATATCCGGGAACCAAACCCCGGGCCTCCCATGTGGTATGCCGGTGCCCTATCCACTGGGCTATCGAGCCGGCCCACATTTTTTCATTTGTTACTTCACCATTTGTATTTCTTCTTTGGGCAGTTGTCTTTTCAAATCTTTTCCCCATTTGTTAATCGGGTTGTTTGTCTTTTTATTATTGAGTTGTATGATTTCCTTATATATAGTGGATAATAAACCCTTATCAGATATGTGATTACCAAATATTTTCACCCATTAAGTCAGCTGCCTTTACACCGTTTTGGAAAAGTCCTTTGAGGTGCATAAGTGTTGAATTTTGAGGAAGTCTCATTTATCTATTTTTTCTTTTGTTGCTCATGCTTCTGATGTAAGGTTTAAGAAACTACCACCTAAAACAAGATCTTGAAGAAGTTTTCTTACATTTTTTTCTAGGATTTTTATGGTTGTTGTTTTTATATTTAGGTCCATGATCCATTTTGAGCTAATTTTTGTATATGGTGTGAGATAGGGGTCTTCTTTCTTTCTTTTGGATATGGCTATCCAGTTCTCCAAGCACCATTTTTTTTCAAATAGACTGTTTTGGCCCAGCTGGGTAGCCTTAACAACCTTGTGAAAAATCACTTGACTGTAGATGTGAGGGTCAATTTCTGAATTCTTGATTCATTTCCATTGATCAAACTTTCTGTAGTTTTCTGAATACAGGTCCTTTATGCCCTTGGATAAGTTTTCCCTAAATATTTGATTGTTTTAGTCACTATTATAAGTGGAATTTTTTTCTGATTTCCTCCTCAGAATGCACATCAGTAGTGAATAGAAACATTATTGATTTTTGCTTATTAATCTGGTATCCTGCCACTTTGCTGAACTCATCTCTTAATTCTAATATCTTTGTTGTAGATTTTTCAGGATTTTCTAGATATAGGATCATGTCATCAGTGAATAGTGAGTTTTACTTCCTTTCCTACTTGAGTGTATTTTATTTCTTTGTCTAGCTTAATTGCTTTAGCTAGAACTTCTAACACAATATTGAATAAAAATGGTGACAATGGGAATCCTCATCTTGTTCATGATCTCAGCAGGAAAGTTCTCAGTCTTTCACTTTTGAGTTAGCTCTAGGTTTTTCATATATGGACTTTACCATATTGCGAAACTGTCTTTCGATTCCTATCTTTTGGAGCATTTTCATAAAGAAAGAATGCTATATTTTTTCAAATGCTTTTTCTGCACCAATTGAAAGGACCATGTGGCTTTTTTTCTGCAATTTATCAATGTGGTTTATTACATTAATTGATTTTCTTATATTTAAACACCCATGCATACCTGGGGTAAAACCCACTTGATCATGGTGTATAATTTTTGTAATGTGCTTTTTGGATTTGGTTTCAAGTATTTTGTTGAGGACTTGTGCATCCATATTCATTAGAGATATTGGAGTGTATTTTTTTTTAATTTTTGTAGTGTCCTTGTCTGGTTTCTGTATTAGGGTGACGTTGGCTTCATAAAATGAGTTAGGTAGCATTCTATCCTGTTGAGTTTTTTGGAAGAACTTGAGCAAGATCACTATTATGTTATAGTGTCTTTATCTGGTTTTGGTATTAGGGTGATACCAAATGATTGGTAGAATTCACCTGTGAAGCCATCTGGTCCATGACTTTTCATTTCTGGGAAGTTTGTCATGACTGTTGTCACTTCTGTTTGGTTTGTTGAGATTTTCTATTTCTTCTAGGGTCAGGGTAGGTGGTTTGTGTGTTTCTAGGAATTTGTCCATCTCAATTACATTTTCTAGTTTTTTGGTATACAGTTGTTCATAGTATCCTCTTATGATCTCTCTTATTTCTGTGAGGTCAATGGTAATGTCCTCCCTCTCATTTCTAATTTTATTTATTTGTGTCTTCTCTCTGTTTATTCTTTGTCAGTATAGCTAAGGTTTTGTAAATTTTGTTGATCTCAAAGAACCAACACTTGGTGTTGTTGATTCTCTCTATTTTTTGTTATTGTTGTTGTTCTTGATTTCATTTATTTCTGCTCTGATCTTTACTATTTATTTACTTTGGCTTTGTTTGGGATTAGTTTGCTGTTCTTTTTCTAGTTCCTCCAGGTATGCAGTTAGGTCTTTAATTTTAGCTCTTTCTCCTTTTTTAATGTTAGCATTGAGGGCTATAAATTTCCCTCTCATCTCTGCCTTTGTTGTGTCCTGTAGGTTTTGTTATGTTGTATTCTAATTTCCATTCATCTCAAGATATTTGCTGAATTCTCTTTCAATTTCTTCCTTGAACCACTGATTATTTAAGGGTGTGTTTTTTAATATCCAGACATTTATGAATTTTCCCTTTTTTTCTGCCCATTATTGATTTTTAGCTTCATTCCATTATGATCAGAGAAAGTGTTTTGTATGATTTCAATCTTTTAAAATTTATTGAGACTTCTCTTGTAACTCAAAATATGGTCTGTTTTGGAGAAGGATCCATGAAAACTTGAAAAGAATGCATGTCCTGCTGTTCTGGGGTGCAATGCTTTATAGATGTCTTTTAGGTCTAGTTAATTTATCATATTATTCAAGCTCTCTGTTTCTTTATCTTCTGTCCAGATGTTCTATCCCATACTGAGGGTGGTGTCTTGAAGTCTCCAACTATTATTGTAGAGACATCTATTTCTCCCTTCAGCTTTGCCAGTGTGTATCACATGTATCTTGGGGCACTGAACTTAGGTTCATAAATATTTAGTATAGTTATTTCTTCTTCCTGAATTGTGGCTTTTATTAATATATAATGACATTCTTCAACCTTTGTAACCATTTTTCATTTAAAATCTATTTTGTCTGATATTAGTATTGCTACTCCAGCTCTATTTTGCTTACTATTTGTGCAGAATATCTTTTTCCAACCTTTCACTTTTAATCTAGTTGTGTCCTTACATCTCAGATGAGTCTCTTGTAGATGACATATATGGTGCATATATTTTCATTCATTCTATCAGTCTATGTCTTTTGATTGGGGAATGTAAGCCATTAGCATTCAATGTTATTACTGTAAAGTTAATACCTACTTCATCCCTTTAGAATTTTTCTTTCTGTTTTCATATCGTACTATTGTCTATCTTTTTACCCTTTCTAATAATCTTCATTTCTACACTCTTCTCCAAGGCTTTTGCCCACCCACCCCTTTTTTTTCCATTCAGGCTGCAGCACTTTCTAGTATCTCTTGTAACTCTGGTTTTTGGTAATATATTCTATGAGGTTTGTTCGTCTGTGAAGACTTTGAACTCCTTTTCATTTTTGAAGGACAGCTTTGCCAGATACAGAATTCTTGGTTGGCAGTTTTTCTCTCTCAGTACCTTAAATACATCATACCACTTTATTCCCTCCTCCATGGTTTCTTCTGAGAGTTTTGCACTTAATCTTACCGAGGTTCCCTTATACATGATGCTTTTCTGTTCCTTCACTATCTTCAAAATTGTCTCTTTATCTCATTCTGCACAGGAGGTGTCTCAGGGTAGGTCTATTCTAATTTGTTCTTTTTTGGGTGCATTGTCTTTCTTCAATATTGATATTTATGTTTTTCATAAGGGTTTATTAGTCAGCCAAAGGGGTGCTGATTCAAAATACCAGAAATCTATTGGCTTTTATAAAAGGGTATTTATTTAAGATAGAAGCTTACAGATACCAGGCCATAAAATGTAAGTTATTTCGCACACCAAAGTCTGTTGCCAAGTGTTGGAGCAAGAGGATGCCTACATGTGCAAGGGTTCAGCCTCCCTCTTTCTCTTTTGGCTCAGTGGTCCCAGCTTCTTCCAGTATCAACTGTAGGCTGGGATAAATCTCATTTCTCTCCCAGTACTCTTCCTCTCTTTGCTTAGCTGCTCTGTTCTCTCCCCAAGATCTGCTGTGGACTATTAGGCAAATGGCTTGCCTCTTTTCCCAGGGCCTCTGCTGTGTCTAATGGAGCCTTCTCTCTTTCCTCATGTATCTGCTTCTCTGTGTATTTACTTCCCCAGGCTCCAGCATTAAAACACAAACCTCCCTTCCCTATGGTGTGGTTTCTATGTGAGTTCCCGTCCACCATTGGGGCAGGAACTAAATGTCCTACTGACGTGGCCCAATCAAAGCTTTAATCATTATTTAATAAAGTAAATGTGAAACCTCTGAATCCAATATAATCTAATATGCCTGGAAGAACAGTCCAGTTTGCAAACATAATCCAATATCTATTTTTGGAATTCATAAACAATATCAAACTGCTACAATTGTATACTAGAAATTGTGTGTGAAAGAATTGCAGAGATTAAAGTACCTGATATTTATCCAGTAGGTGAAAAAACTCTTATTCTTTCAGATCACCAGTGTGAAGTTTGAATCAATATAATTTTCAGATTGTGCATGATGTGTACTTTAATATGGATTTAATTAGGCTTATTTCAGGACATTCTTTAAGTTTTGAGTGCAATGTCAGGGTTTTGTCTTCAGTAGTGCTTGGGATAGGAGCACAGGTGCAACTTTAAAGTGTCATTCAAATTTTACAGTCAAACAAACTGGTAGCTTTTGGAAATGTGAGAGGTTTCTATATAATTTTTAGGGGGCTACCATCTTTTTGGGTTGCTGAGGATGTTTTCTTTCTTTGCACTTTTGTCCCCAGAATTTTTTGCAGTAAGAAAATTTTCTCAGCTCTACTGCCCAGCCTTCGACCTTCAGAATGCAGGAACAATGCACATGAAAAAGACCAAGAAGCCTTGAGAAAATTTCACTCAGCTCTTTTGCCTTGACACCTGCTTCTGCCATACAATTGGTAAAGACTCTGCATGCTTCAGAATGGAAGCCTCTCAGCAATTCTGCCCTTCTGTACCTTCACCCTACCACTGCCATGTACTTCATAAAATTTCATTATAAAATTTTGGAGGGTAGACTTCAGGCTAGCTAGATGGCTAGATTCATTAATAATTTAATACACATGTCAAATACACATAGACTACTATCAAAAGTAGGTTCATTTCTCTTTATCTCCACTGATTGGGAATTTTCTTTCTCCTATTACCCCTCAAGAGAGGAAAGCAGCCATGGGTATCTTCTTTCCTATTAACAGCTTTTCACACTCTAAAATTCATTTCATTTTGTATTCTTTACATGTCCACCCCTCTGAAGCATTTTAAAAGTATCATTTTTCAGTCTTATCTGGCTTACTTTTGTTGTTAGGGAAGAGTAATGTCTATTGTGACATTACAAATCCTAACCATAATAGAAACATGCTATTATTATTATTATTATTATATTTGATAATATTGCAATTTTTGAAAATACGGTTAACTCAAGACAAAAACTCAAAAGTTTTCATTGTTATATCTTCATGCATCAGTGAATTATTAATAGTTTTAGAGGATGTATTTTTTTGTTTTATTGAAATATATCATTCATACATGAACATACATAAAAATTAAGTGTACAGTAAAAGTTGTGAACTTACAAAAAAACATGTATAACATCATACAGGGGTCCCATACATCACCCTATTGGATTTTTTTTTATATCAACTAGAAGAGCTACTTGACATTTTTTAAAAAGTAGATTTATAAAAATTGGAATTTATTCAAAGACTTCTTCAGGACAACTGGGATACAGCCACCCTCTCATAATTGAGGAATAAACAATATTGAATTGCTTTACTTGAAGAAGAAAAGTTATATCATATCAATAAAGAAATTTGACTAACTCTAAGAAAAGGCTTTCATTTCTAATATTCTCTGTGGAATTTTATATAATGATGAACCTTATTCTTAGAAGCTGCTCTTAAGCTGCCGTCTTAAGGAACTGGTACAATCCCACAGAGTTGGTTTTTTTTAAAGCTTCAGATTATTCTGCAGAGACAAGTCTTATTGGCTTCGATTTTAGGACTGACTCTCTTGTTTGAACTAAATATTTATGACATCTTCTTATCTTAATTATTAATTATTTGATTGAGTCAATCATTTGTTAAACATCCATTGATAACTTGATATGTAAAGTGTTGTCATATCAGCTTAGTGTCTTAGTGTACATGGCACCTTTTCTATTATCATTTTACTTCTTCAAGGACTTGTTTTATCTTTTCCTTGTAGTGCAGGTCTGCTGTTGATGAGTTTTTTTCAGATTTTGTGTATTCTGTACTCTCCTGAATTCTCAAGGGGTCCCTCTGCAGATTTCTCTCTGTGCAGGTTTCAACTCTCTGATATTCTGTCCTGTGAACTCTAGTTGTTTTGGCCATTTTGGATTGAGCACTCTCTCACATTACCAACTCACAGAAAATGGGTCTCGCAAGTATTCCCTTTGGTTCTAGCATCATGCTAAATTTTAATTTCTGGAAGCAGATGACAAAAAGAATTCCAATTATGAAGCCAATTTAATGCCATCTAGACCAACGCACTACTGGATCTTCTCTTGTTTCAACAACGCATTCTGAAACTTTTGTCAGAAAAACTACAAAAAGCAAAAATTGTGGTTTATCCTATTCCTGTCTCAAGATTTGTAAAATATTTTCCATTGACTCTCAGAAATTTACTTTTACTTCCTATTGCTTAAAGAAAAAAAACCTCTTTGAACACTGAAATTCAGACTGAGGAAAGTCCAAATTTGGAGAGCCTTTGGAAAAGCTAACCTTAAAGTACTAAGAATCTCTGCAAATGTGCTCTCCATGTCTGTCCTTCACAGTCCTTCAAATCAGATTATATTGTTGGGAGAACATGAGAAAATGTGTGTTAGGACTATCACTGCTTCTACATGACTGTTTTCCTTTGCTTGACTGCAGCTCTTGTAAACTTGCCTATTCTATTTCCAACAGGGGGGATAATGGTGGGGTATACTTCAAACTGGGCTAACAGGAATATTTTAAATTTTACTTGAGTTTTCTCATGTTTTATTTAAAATAAAATATTTAGATAACTAGAGACTTAGATCATTCTATTTAAAGACAAACAATCTGAACATGCCCTTAAATACATCAATTTTCACATTTTACTTTACTAGCTATATTGTCCTTTGAAATCCCTCTGGTTTATATATAATTTCACATGACATTATTTTTATTCCCTTTGTCAAGGTTTATTATTGTCCATTCAATGTTGTTCTTTTAAAACGTGATTGAAACTTATTAAGTATATAAAATAACAGTTTTTCCCTGATATTTTAAATACCTGAAAAGCTTAATTGGCAATCCTATTTTTTAATCTGTAGTTATTAAATACATTTGAAAGCTCAGGAAGTCCCTTCTCTCCTCCTTAAATCTATCCCATATTGGTAAAATGTGAGAGTAGGACTACTTTCAACCTCCCCTGTCCCAAGGCCTAGACTAGTTTTAAAATTTGCAGTATATTATTTAAATGCACCTGATAATTACCTTATTAAATTTACCCCATCTTTGCTCAGCTTCTTCATGCTTCTGGTTGGTCATAATTTCCAGTGAAAATTATAAGTGTCAGTGGGATGAACTATAGTCCCTGCTGCTCCAGTTTATCCTGATATTCATTTCCCTCCTCTGCAAAACAGTTTAGAGTCCCCTCACACTTAACTATCACCTTCTGCTACTCTAGGTCATTTGCTTCATTGGTTGACCCAGATTTTCTTTCTTGAGTAGTTTAAGCCACTTAATATACCTTGATGAGTCTGTGGTTGTATTACTTGGCCTTTTACAGTTAAAACTGGAAATGGTTGAAAAAACAAGGTCCTGGTAGATCAACTGAAAGAAAACATACTCTTTCCCTCCCTCATAATGTGGCAAAAGCCTTTCCTCCCTGATGATCAAGTCAAATAATCATGCAAGTATAGTAATTCCTTTTTGAATTTGCTAGTCTACTGGGATGTGGAACCCAAAGTGATGTTCTGGAGGTTATAGTTTTAAGTTTAGTGTGTCTCAAAAAGTGCAAGCATCCTTCTCTTCAGGGACCTCTAGACCCACAGGACCTCTAGGTGCAGGGGCAGGAGGCATAAATTGTCAGAGTGGGTCACTGAGAGTGATGGTGAGTATAAACACTCTTAATTTTCTGCTTGATTCCAAACTCTTGGTTCCAAATTCATATATCAAACCAATTGGGGACATCATATAATGGTGGTTTAAGGTATATGTAGCATCATAAAGGATAGCACTCCATCTTTGAAGCTGTTGACACAGCAGCACCAGCAAGAAGCCATTCCACCTATCAGGCCAGAACTTTGAGGATGGTACAATATCTGGTATGAACTGAGAATCCAATGGTCCTCTGCTTATCATGACACTATCTTTGCTGTAAATTGGATTATTTTGTCTAAGATAATATTATGTGAGATTTTGTGTCAGTAGACCAAATGCTATCTAAGTCTTAGATATTCGTGTTGAGAGTGGGCAGGAAAAACAAGCCCATACTTGCATTATGTATTAATTCTAATTTTTCCAGATTAAATGGCCTGGTGTAATTATCTTACCACCTCGTGGCTAGACTAGCTGTTTTTTGGGGGATAAGGTACCATATCTGTGGTTCACCATTGTCTCTGCTTCTGACATGTCTCAATATCAGCAGTGACATTTAAACACGTATATGAGTATTCATCTTTCTATGGTTGTTGCACTAAGTTGTGGGTCTATTCATAGTCATCCTTCTTGGCATTTGTGAGGTTCTTGAATCTGGAGCTATATGTTTTCACCCGTTTTGGAATAGTCTCACACATTATTTTTTCAAGGATTTCTTCTGCCCCATTTACTATGTTATTGTGAGTCTTAGTTGCAAGTGAAAGTCCAGTTTTATATTGTCCAATTTATCTCTCATAATCTGTTAATTTGATTTTAATTACATCACATTGTCCTGCTTCTTCATATTGTCTCATATTGTTCTGTGTATATAGGTCATTGTGATTTAAAAAGTCATAAGACTCGTATAAATATAATTTCCCATGAAAAGGTTTTCCTTTTCTCTGTCCATTACCCAGGTTGAGGAGCTGATCATTTTGATCCAGTCATAAGTAAAGCCAGATCAGGGCTGAGATTCATCTTTTTAAAGTTTCAGTTCACCTCTAGTTTCAAGTGACTTAAGGGCAAATTCAGTCCTATGTGCAGAATGGGCTCCTCCTTCTAACAATATTTTGGACTCTAAGTACATTCAGGCTATGGTGATCGCTCTCTGCTTTTGTCCCAGTCTTCAGTCTCCCAAACAACGATCTTCACAGATATACAATGAGAAATAACTCCAAAAGGGAGGAGCAGCAGGCAGCAAGAATTACCTGTATGTTTGAAGTTCCCACAGATACCAATCTGTCACAACTGTCCCAGACTTCTTACAAACTCTCCTGGCCTAGAAATGTTTATCTGTCTATGATACAATTAAACTGTGCATGCTCATATATAGATTTGTTGGAAGCAAGAGAAGAAAGCAGCTAGCACTCTCTTCTCGCCTAAAAAGGGCTTGCCTTTCTCTGTAATTTAGTTCTTTAATGTTCTTTGCACCCAAATCTGGATGCAGTATTAAGCATATATGTTATATGTTTGTTTATTTTTCCTGGTATTATAGTAGGTATGTTGGTATGCATTCTAATTATATATCTAGGTTACTTTGAAAGTGGTCTACCGGGAGGTCTAGGTCACCTAAACAGGAAGAGACTGGAGATATACGTCTTGTTGAGAGACTTATTGACCTCACACCTTCAGTCCCATCCTACATCCATATCATTGCCCTGGCCTCATCATAGGTAGAGCAGATTCTAATCTGAGTCCCTTGATTTTGTATTAAACTGTATTATTTGCTTTGTCCAAAGGCAAGTGGGCAGAAGTAACTGTGTCTGTTCTATATTTAGGCTTTCAGTGGACTCCTCCCATTTCTCTGCTCACCTTTATCCTCCTATTCCATCCCAGTTACCTTATTAGTCCAGGAAAGAGGAAAAACATGTGGGGCATAAATATTCTAGCCAATCTGTGAATATGGGCTTACATGTAGAGCCACTCAGCTACTGGAATTTGAAAAAGAGCTGCCCAGTCAAACCCAGCCTAAATGAGTGAAAACAAGCCTATTCTCCAAAAGCTAGCATAACAAAGGATTGCAGAATTAAGTCGTTAAATTTCTAGATACTTTGTTATGCAGCCTTGGTGTGAGAATAGGTCATTGGTATTGTTCTCCTGGATGTAGATACTATTGGTGTGTCTTAAAGTTAGACAAGAAGAAATACTGCTCAAATCAAAAGAGCTATGGCCAAAGAATCAGTCAAAGAAATGTCCAAAGAATGCATGAGAGAAAGAGGGATTTTTAGACAGCTGCCACAACCATAGGAGTTCTTGGCCAATCTACTCCTTCTTCTCCCCAGGACACTCCTAGGAGAACCAAAGGTTACCTGGGGAATAAAAAACATGCATTTTATTGGTTATCAATTTTAAGTTTTTGATTTTTCACACAGATTTGATATATTAACTGTTCATCTAACATTGACATGAACAAAGATGTCATTTATTATCTGAGATACAACTTAAAATTAAGAGATTAGTCCAAGCTTTCATACAGATGTAGAAAGAATTAGCCCTAGAGAGGAAATATTGGAAAGAATAAATTCATTTGTTGATTGTATTCAAAAAGTATCTCTTTGTAAATTAATGAATCATTCTATTATACTGCCATTTTATTCAAATTGCCATTCATAAATGTTTAATTGTTTATTTCTGAATAATAACATCTTTTAATAACTTTAAAAATAGAAGCTGATTCTATTTTTCTACATACAGAGTCAATTAAATATGCAATTAATTTGTAGAAGTGACACAGTATTCATGTTTTATAGTATAGGATGGTGTATGCCCTTTCATTTTATTTCTTTCTAAAATTCTATTGAACTTATATACCAGAAGATAAAAATAAGACTAAATCCATGACAGTGCTAAAAAATATTGGAATGTGATTAGGATGTCAAAGAATTTGAAGAATTTTTGAAAAATATAAAGGTTATTAGTTTAAATTGAGGGAGAAACCAGAATGAGTAGTCATCAAAACAACACATGATGTGGAATGGGCTGGTGAAGCAAGCAGTAACCGATTTTGAAAACTGATACCTAAGAAAATCTAAGTTCTTTCTCAGTAAAGGAAAAGCTCTTGGAGAGTAAGAACAGCACATAGTGGAGACAACCTCTGCAGCTGACTGCTCCATGGAAACAGAATTTAATTTCACTACCAAGAAAAGGAAAATTAAAATGATAGATGCCAGCAGAGGATTGTGGGAAGATGGCATCTGATTAGGCAGACAAGGCCCAGCTCTCTCACCAAAACAACAGAGAAAGAGCCAAAAGCTGTCCAAGGGACCTGCTTTGGGGGTTAGCAGACCAGGACAGTGCTTCACAACTACCAGGAGGGTGAGGGACAGAAAGAGGAAGAACTTGAAACAACAAACTGTGAGTTACCAAGCCTACCAACCACAGAGAAGCTCCCCTCTGCCTCCCTCCCCCCCAACATATTAAGTATGGGGAAAACCCTGGCTCATTGCAGCTGACTGAGAGAGGAGGAGATATCTTCCTCCCTGTCAGCTGTTACAAGGGAAAGGGAGAGGTGTTAAGGGGCTTCTCTTCAGTGAATTTTGCTAGCAGAGTCCATTTTGAATCTCGGCTCTGGTGAGACCAAAAGAAAGGAAAACTGAAAAATACACTTCCTTTAAAAGTAAATGCCAATGTGTGCCATCTCCTGGCCAGTCTGGAAATTGGAAGGACAAAAACTGCAATTGTGTCTCTCTGTTCCCTAAATTCTGGGAGAAAATCTATGCACCATTAGTGAGACCCTGGAAAGATTTTGATAACTTAAGCTGTGCAATTTTAAAGTTTTAGAATAAATGGAACCAAATACCAAAGAAGAGCTGTGAAAAAATAATAAAGCAATAGACAAGAGAGAGAAATAGGCTATCACAGTAAATTCACCAACATATCAGATGGATAGACATCAGCAAAAAATACAATCCATACTAGGAAACACGAAGAGATGGTCCAGCCAAAGGAATAAACCAAATATCCTGAAGAGATACAGGGTTTAGGACAATTAGTCAATAATAGTCACACAATTTAAAGAATTGAAAGAAAATATGATTAAAGAGATAAAGGATATTTAGAAGACACTGGATGAACATAGAGAACAATTTGAAAATCTGCAAAGAAAAGTAACAAATTTTATGGGAATGAAAGACACAATGGATGAGATAAAAAAAAACACCTTAGAGGAACATGCTTGAAGACAGAATTAATGATTTTGAATACAGAACATCTAAACAGGAAAAGTCAAGAGAAAAGAAAGAGAAGAGAATGTAAAACATGGAACAGAGTCTCTGGGAATTGATAGGCATAGTGAAATGCAAAAACATATGCATTATTAGTGTCCCAGAAGGAGAAGAAAATGAAAAAGGGACAAAAAGCATATTTGAGAAAATAATGACTTAAAACTTCCTTACCCTCTGTAGCAGTTTGGTATTATTTATGAATTCCAAAAACAGATATTGGATTATGTTCGTAAACTTGTCTGTTCCTCTGAGCATATTAGATTGTATTGGATTCAGAAGTTTCACTTTTACTTGACTAAATTATGATTAAGGCTTTGATTGGGCAATGTCAGTGGGACATTGCCACCAAAGGGCAAAGGTGGAGACTCACAGAGAAAACAACATGGCAAAAGAGTTAGATGGAGTTTTAATTTTGGAGCCCTAAGAAGTAAACACATGGAGAAGAACACAGAGGGATAGAGATGGCTCCATAGACACAACAGAGGCCCTAGGAAGAGAGAGAGCCTGAAAGTCTACAGCTGACCTTGTGGAGAGACCAGAGAGCTAAGCCTGGAAAGAAATGAGCACCAGGAGAGAGAAATGGCTTATCCCAACCTAGAGCTGAGAATAGAAGCTGAGACCACAGAGGCTTAAGAGGAAGAAGGTAGGTAAGGTTAACCTAGGTCCTTGATGAAGTGAGACAAAAAACCTCTTGGTAATGATTTCTGAGCAAAAAAAAAAAATGAAAATAATGTCACTGTGTAGGACACAGGAAAGAGAAAAACATCAGCTTAGAATTCTAAAACCAAAGAAGTTTCCATTCAAATATGAAGGCAACATTCTAGCATATGTACTCAATAACATAAAAGAATTTGTCTCTAGAAGAACTTACTGTGGGATGTACAATAAAAAAAATCATTTTATGTGAAAATACAAAGTTTTGAATGCAAAATACTCTTAAAAGGAAGAAATCATTGGTGCGCTATAAGATTTCACTATAATGATTTAAGCACAGAAAAATAAATAAGTGGAACAGAATAGATTGTCCAGAAGTAAAATCAAATATATGCATTTTATTAATATTTGATCTAGGTGACAAGTCAATTTAATAGGGAAAAAGGCACTAACACTGGAGTGCAAGTTAAAAAAGAAGATAAATGAATGGTCAATAAATGTACAAAAAAGTTGCTGAAAAAAATCTTTTATTAGATAAATGCCTTTTTTTTTTTAAGGAGGTACCAGGGATTGAACCCCGAACCATGTTCATGGGAAGCAGGTACTCATCCACTTGAGCTACATCCGCTCCCTGATAAATGCCAATTAAAACCAAAATAAGATATATTTTCACACACACACTAAAGGGCTAAAATTAAAAAAGACTGATAATGTTAAATTTTTTTGAGAATGTGTAACACTGAAAACTTTCACTCATTGATGGTGGAGAGAACTATTTTGAAGTTTCTTATAAAGTTAAATACACATCTACTCTATATATAGCAGTTCAGTATCCTAATATTTGCTCAGAATAAACAAATATAAACATACATGTACACAGACACACATATAAACTGGTACAAGAATGTTTGTAACAGCTTTGATTAACAAATCGCAGATAAGCTCCTACATTTCAATGCAATGGATCAATAACATGCAGCACACAGAGAGTGATGTCATCAACATGGCAACTGGCAACATAAGACATATCTTGAAATAAAAATCTCCCCTGAGATTCAATGAATATAAGGATAAATTCTACTTGCTTAGAACTCTGGAGGATAAAGAGACTGGAGTAAAACTCCACAAACCCTGAATCAAAGAAAGAGAAAAATATCAGGTAGGAAACTTCTGTCCCAGAAAGCCCAGCCCTACCTCAATCTGTCCCAAGCAAAGCTTGGGTGTTCTCCAGAGGCAGTAGTCCAGATACCTCCCACCAGAGACACATTCTAATTGGAATGTCATATACCAAAGAAAAAGAATTCTGAAAGCCACAAGCGAAAAGTGATTTGTCACATACAAGGGGTCCTCAATTAGACTAAGTGCCCATTTTTCATAAGAAACCATGGAGCTGGAAGGGAGTGGTATGATATGTTTAAGGTACTGACAAAGAAAAACTGGTAGCCAAAAATTCTTTATCCACCATGACTATCCTTCAAAAGTGAGGGAGAGTTTAAAATATTCAAAAATAAACAGAAACTGAGAGAATTTGTCAACAAAAGGCCTGCTTAACAAGAATTACTAAAGGGAGTTTTGTAGTTTGAAAGGCAAAGACAGGAAAGATTGACTTTAGAGTGGTGTGAAGAGATGACAATTAAGAGAATAGGTGTGCTACTGAATTTAAGTGATATCTTTTCAAATTAGTAGGTTACAAATTTAGGTTGTGCAATATAAACCCCAGAGAAACCACAAAGAAAATTTTCTAAAAATATACAGAAACAGAAATGAGAAAGAGATCAATGAAATACATCACAAAAGATGAATGAGGGGCCGGCTCAATAGCCCAGTGGATAGGGTGCCGGCATACCACATGGGAGGCACCGGGTTCGATTCCCGGGGACCTCTCCTAGCGGGCAGACTGCCTTGAGAATGGCAAGCCGCCATGGGCGGGCCGGAGCCGCTGTGGGCAGGGCAAGAAGCTGCCACGGACAAGGCAAGAGCCGCCACGGGCAGGGCAGGTCGCCCACGGATGGAGCGCAGCCAGCCACCCGCGAACTGAAGCAAGCGCCAGCCGTGAACGGACGCAGAGACCGCCCACAAGCGGGGAAAGCCGCGCCTGCGCAGTGACCACTCTCAGCGTGTCGCCGCAGCGGGGGGAAGGGGAGATATGTAATAAAATAAATAAATCTTTAAAAAAAAAAAGATGAATGACACAGAAAATGAGGTACAATAAAGGAAATGAGAGAGAAAACAAAACAAAAAAAAGATCTGACATATAAAAACCAAAGTACAAAATGGCTGAAATAAGTTCTACCTTTACAGTAATAACACTAAGTTTTAATGAATTAAATGAACCAATCAAAAGACACAGGTTGACAGAATAGAAACAAAAGCATGATCCAACTTTATGTTGTTTAGGTGAGACTCACCTTTGACTCAAAGACAGGAATAGGTTGAAAGGGTAAGGTTGGAAAAATATATTCTATGCAAATAGTAACCAAAAAGGAGGTAGGACTGCTATACAAATTTTTGAAAAAAAACAGATGTCAAGTTAAAAGCTGTTCTAAGAGACAAAGAAGTACAATGTATGCTAATAAAAGGGGCAATCCATTAAGAAGAAATAACAATCATAAATATTTATGCACCTAAACACAGTGCCCCAAATTACATAAGGCAACCACTGGCAAAACTGAAGGGGGAAATAGAAACCTCTGCAATATTATTTGGAGACTTCAAAACTACTCTCCTCAATAGATAAAACATCTAGATAAAAGATTAATAAGAAAGAGAGAACTAGAATAATATAAGTGAAAAAGCCCTAATATATATATACAGAACACTGGACCCAAAAACAGCAGGATATACATTTTTCTAAAGTGCACATAGATCATTCTCCATGATGAACCACATGTTGGGTCACAAAACAAGTCTAAATAAAATTTAAAAGTGTCAAATTTTACAAAGCACCTTCTCTGACAATAAAGGAAAGAAGATAGAAATCAGTAACAGTTGAAGAACTGCAAAATCCGCAAAATTATGGAAATTAAATAAGACAATCTTAAAATCTCAGTGGGTCAAAGAAGAAATTGCAAGAGAAATCAGCAAATGTTTTGCGACAAATGAAATGAGGAAACAACATATCAAAATTTATAGGATGTAGCAAAGTCAATCCTGAAGGTGAAATTTGTAGACTTAATTGCTTACATTAAAAAGTAATAAAGACCTAATCGCACAATTGGAGGAACAAAAAGAAAACAAAAACTCAGCAAACTAATCCCAAAGCAAGCAGGAGGAAAGAAATAACAAAGATTAGAGCAGAAATAAAGGATTTTTTTTTTTTTACCAGGAGGTCCTGGGGATTGAACCCTGGTCCCTCCATATGGGAGCCTGACACTCAACCATTTGAGTCACATCTGCCCCCTGAAATAAATGAAATTGAGGAAAAAAAATCAATAGAAAGATTTTAAAAAAACATAAAACTAGTTCTTTGAAAGATCAATAAAATTCACAATCTCTTAGAGAGACTGACAAAGAAGAAAACAAAGAAGATGCAAATAAATAAAATCAGAAATGGTGGGGGCATTACTACCGACCTCACTGAAATAAAAAGAATCTTAATAGGATACTCTGAACAATTGTATGCCAACAAATTAGACAACCTAGATAAAATGGACAACTTTCTATGAACACATGAACAACCAACACTGATTCTACAAGAAAAGAAGACCAATTACAAAGAAAGAGACTGAATCAGTCATCAAAAAATTCCCACAAAGAAAAGCACAGCCATAGGCTTCACAGGTGAATTCTGTGAATCATCTAGGAAGAATTCTCCTCCAAAAATTGAAGAAGTAGGAAAACTACCTAACATTCTATAAAGCTAACATCACCCTAATTTGAAAGCTAGATCATAATGCTACAAGGAAAGAAAATTACAGACCAATTTCTCTAATGAATATAGATGCAAAAATTGTCGACAAAATAAATGCAAATCATATCAACAGCATATTAGAAGAATTATATACCATGATGTAATGGATTTTAGCCAAGGTATGTGTAATGGTTTGAGTTTGATTTAATTATGAATTCTAAAAATATAGATTAGATTATGTTTGTAAACTAATCTGTTCATCTGGGCATGATTAAGTTATGAGTAGGGCGTTAACTGCCACGTCAGTGAGACGTTGAGCCCCACCCCTCGGCGGGCGTGGTCTCAAGTATAAAAGGCTAGACAAGAGGCAGCAGAAGAAGCAGATTGAGAGAAGCAGGATGAGAGAAGCAAGAGATTTGGAGAAGGGGATTTGAGAAGCAGTTCTGATGTTGGAGTGAGCCATTCGCCTGAGAGTCCACAGCTGGCCTTGTGGAGAGACACAAAGCATAGAAAGCCTCATGGTCTACAGCTGAACTCATGAAAGAAACAGAAGCTAAGCCCGGAGAGAAACGCAGCCCCGGGAACAGAGGAACCCGGAAGCCTGAACCCTGGAGACATCGGCAGCCATCTTGCTCCAACACGTGGACTTTGGTATGGGAAGAAACTTATGCTTTGTGGCCTGGTAACTGTAAGCTTCTACCCCAAATAAATACCCTTTATAAAGACTGACCAATTTTGTTATATTTTCAAAAGGCACTTCTGTGGCTGACCAAAACAGAATTGGTACCGAGGAGTGGGGTGAGTGCCCTTTTGCAATTGCCAAAATGTTGGAAGGGTTTTATAAATGGGTAAGGGGT
>PVKH010002474.1:0-27057 GCA_004027955.1 Chaetophractus vellerosus
ATGAGGAGACTTCTCTCATGGCTGAAGTCAATCTCATTCATTGACTGTAGATGCAATCAGCCATAGGTGAACTCAACTAATGATTTAAAACCACGAAATACGCTCACAGTAACAATTAAGTCAGTGATTGCTTCACCAAACAACGGGGCACCGTAATCTAAGCTAACAGACACATGAACTTAACTATAAGGAGACTTCCAATCTCCTACCATTCCTTCCAACTGGCCAGTCATAGCAAAGCCACCCAATAAGGAAATTTGGAAAAACAGCCTGTAGGAGTCGGACTCCTGTAGCATAAGCACACCAAGGACAGGGGCAGGATGGATCTGAAGATGAACAGGAAAACAACTGATACACAGGCCACTGTTCAGTTCCTTGAAGCTCTTTCCAATTTCAAGATAGTTACATAATTTGTGACTTGCTTTTAAGACTCTTTCCACCACTATTCACCTGGCTCCCTCTTTTTTAATCCTTCAGGTCCCAGCTCAAATATCACTTCACTAGAGAGGCCTTCCCTGACTACCTATCTAAAGTAGGCCTCCCCTATTAATCTTTCTTCAATACTCTTCTTTCTTTCTAGACTTTATAATTATATACATACCTGTGTAATTACCTGCTCAATGTCTCTCTCTTCAGGGTCAAGGAATATGTGTTTTTCTTTCTTCAGCATTGCCAGAATTTAGCACAGTGCCTAGCATATAGTCAGCATTCAATAAATAGTAGCTATAATTATTCCTGTCTATTATTTTTAACATTCATCAAATAGTTAGATGGAGATGTTGGCCCTTTCAGGAGTGGATTTCTTTTTATGCCATTTTCTTTTTTATTTTCTTCCTAATATTCAGTAAACACAAATTGTATGTCCCAACTCCATGAATACTTTTCACTATCTAAAATACCACATTTTTACATCATGAGGCTTCAATGGTCATTAGTTGATACATTCCTTGAACTGTCAAAACAAAAACTATGGTGGCAAACTTGGAATAAACAAATTCTTTCCATCAAATGATCTGTAACTGAAAAGAGAAAAATGTGTATAGCAGAGCAATTTATCATCTGCAAAATCTGTTTATGTTTCACACATTCTGGTTTGGATCTTTTGATTTTTAAAAAAAATCTATTGAATGATACATTTTCCTTGACACTTCCAAGGAGGTCTTCATTATTCTTCCTCTACTATCAATTCATTTTTTTCTCAATAAATTTCAGATCCTTCTTCTTTCTTAGCATTTTGATTCTTTCTGTTTCATGTGGAGTAGAGGAATGTCTCATCTTTCATAGATAAAATAAATCTGGAATCGACACAAAGAAAGGCTGTTTTGTCTTTAGAGAGTTTGTCACTGAAGTTCCCAGGTTTTCTTTGTTTCAAGTTTTCCAGCCCCAGCTATCACCATCTCTACATGTTACCATTCAGAGAGAAACTCTTACAAACTTAGGAGTTGAAGAATTAGAAGGGCCAACAAGGTAGCAATGGGGTGACTAAATGACCATCCTGGGACAATGGGGATGTATGGAGCTAAAGATTTCACTTCCAAGTTCATGTTTGCCATCACTCCAATATTTATTCATCAAACATTTATTGAATATGTACTGTGTGTTAGACACTGTGCTAGGGATGGGAATTCAATTACAAATAAGATGTGATTCTTGTCCTTAAGGAGCTCATTTGTGAAATATAAGGGGAGAAGGCAAGTATCAAATATTCATAATTCATATGCTAAATGTTATAAGGAGGTCAGAAGGTCCCTAACCCAATCTTGGGGGTGGGATGGGAGTAGGGATGGTAGAGCAAAGGAGGAAGCGATGCTTGAGCTGAAAGATGAGTAGGACTTATCCAGACAAAGAGTAGATTAATGCTCCAGAAAGAGCAAACAGTATGTGCAAAAGTTCATAGATGAATGACAGCAATGTGAGATTGGGGAACTACAAGTAATTTAGGGCCAGGGCAGGGGAGGGGAGTAGGAGATTAGCTGAAGAGGTGAACAGGGCACAGGGCATTGACAGCTTTTACATCAGGTGAGAACCCATTCTTTATCATCAGGTCCTTCTGGACCAACTCAGATTAAAAGGAATTCATTACATGCAATGAAAAAAAAAGATTTCAGGAATCAGGCAACTTGTGTTTGAAACTTGGTTCTGTTGCTGGTTTGTGACTTTGGGCAAATTACTAAGCCTTTCTAAGCCTCAGTTAGATGGAGATAATAATATCAACCCTAATGGGTTATCATTAGGATTAAATAATATAATATGTATCATATCCAGCAGATTGCAAGGTACCATGTTAAACCTCAATAATTACTAAAGGATATATAAATTACTATAATCAAGAATATCCACCAAAAGCCTTGAGTCATTTAGTTAAGTGAACAAAAACTAGACTCTGGTTTGTCTCTAGTCACCAGAAAAATATTTATCCTTTCTGAACCTGTTTATATCATTTGGTGTCTTTGACTCTATTCTCTTATTACTTCAAATTTGGCACTATTTCACTGCCTAATAAACAAGTTATTTGGAAGTGAATGAATGAGTGTGTCCTTGTGCTCATATCCATTGCGTTTCCCTCATGACATAGAATTTTAAAGCTAAAAGAGGTTGTAGAACTCATGATGGTGGCTGAGAACAAAGCAGCATATTGGAAGAGAAACATGGGCTAAGGGCAAACAACCTGAATATCCATCAGTAGGGAAATAGCTAAATAAATTTGTATCTCTATGCTGTGAAATACTATGCATCAGCAAAAAGGAATGAGGTATCTCTTTATGTAGAACATGGCTATACCTATAAGACATATTGTTAAAAGAAAAAGAGACTAAGCCAAACTCAGCATATAGATGCATTACCTTCCCCTCAGTGAGTGATATGACTCCCGGGGATGAGCTTCCCTGGCACCGAGGGATTACTACCAAGCACTGGCTGGTGATACAAATGGAAAAAGACCTTGAATAAAATGGGAAAAAGGTAAAGACAAATGCGCTTATGTGGCTAAGAGACTTCAAAGTGAGTCAGGAGGTCATCAGAGAGGTAATACTTATGCACGTCTCAGCAGGATCTCATAGATGGCCAAAGTAGACACTACCCCAAACAGTGAGGCTCCTGAGGGCTCCAGAGACACCCAGATCCTACAGTCATGGCAGATAGCTCAGGAGTTTGGCACCTTGCCAGTGGGCCCTACTTTGGAGATTGTGCTCCCAGGTGAGACAAAGTTGGACTCAAACGTGACTTCTGTACACATGCCTCTTCTGTCCCTTTCATTTGAACCTATAGTTAGTGCTGGAGTTGGTAGGTGTAAGTCCAAGTGACTTGAATCTCTGGGCTGTCCATGTGCCAGCTGGGCCCTGAGCCTCAGCAGAGTTGCAACACCTACTCTCCAGTTCATTGGAATAACCCAGGAAAGCTAACAAGGAGGTGAGGATGGACAGCCACCACACCAAGGAAACAAAGAGTTTACAACTGCAAGCAAGAGAGTCCCATCCATCAGCCATATGGGATTGAAGCGCCCTCTCAATTAGAGGTGGAGTGGGCACCACCACCTCAGAATCCTCAGGATTGGGGAATAAAATATGGACTACAGTTGACTTACTGGTATTCTACTATAGTCTTATTGTGATTCTGGCAATGGAAGAAATTATATCATTAATGTTGAGACAGTAGCCACTGGAGGTGCTGAAGTCAGCGAGAGGGAAAAAGAGGTGTAATATGGGCGGCATTTTCAGGACTTGGAATTGACCTGGATGACATTGTGGTGACAGAGACAGGCCATTATCTATCCTGCCATAGCCTATGAAATTGAGTGGGAGAGAGTGTAAACTACAATGTAAACCATAGTCCATGCTTAGTGCCAATGCTCCAAAATGTGTTCATAAATTGCAATGAATGCACCACACTAATGAAAGACGTTAATGTGGGGAAAAATGGAAGGCCTGAGGAGTGGGGCATTTGGGAATCCTTTATATTTTTTTATGTAACATTTTATGTGGCCGAAGTATCTCTCAAAAATAAATAAAAAATATACTTAAAAAAAGAAGAAAAAACTGCAGAAAGACATTTGCAGAGTGACACCACCATTTTTGTTGGGAAAAACATATGCATATATAAACAATTTCTATTTATTTTATAGCTACATGTCTATGTGTATAAATGCATAGTGAAGGTCTGGAAGGATATGCACTACAATGACAAGAGTGGTTATTTATGGTGAGATGAGAAGGTGTGGGGTAGGGAGTGGTCCAAGGAGACTTTAGCCTTCCCAGAAACATTTAAAATTTTTATGAAGTGATGCTCTTATTGTATGTGTAATTCAGAATTTGATTTCAAAAAGAAACAAAGACAAGCAAGGGTTTTGAAATTAGATAAAACTGGGCTTGAATCCTGGCTCAGCAACTTGTAAACTTTGTGACTTTGGGAAAGACTTGGTCCCTTCATCTCAGTTTCTCCATCTATAAAATGAGAATACCACCACCTGTTTTACAGTTTTGTAGTAAAGTAAAGGCGGCTAATAAAACTCCTTGCACATTCTCAGTACTACATGTATTAGTTGTTTTTCCCCATATCCTGTGTTTTAGTTTCCTTGGCTGCTCAAGCAAATACCATGTAATGGGTTGGCTTAAACAATGGGAGATTATTAGCTCACAGTTTTGAGGTTAGGAAAAAGTTCAAATCATAGCATCATCAAGGCAATGCTTTCTCCTCAAAGACTGATATTCTCGATCCTGGGTTTTTCTGTTGCATAGCATTGCACAAGGCAGATCCTCCTGGTCTCTCCGTTCTCTTCCGGGCTATATTGAATTTCAGCTTCTTGCTTCCGTGGCTTTCTCTCTCTGTATGAATTTCATTTTGCTTATAAAGGACCCCAGTAATAGGATTAAGACCCATCCTGACAGAATTGGGCCACACATTAATCGAAGTAACTTCATCAAAAGGTCCTACTGACAATTGGTTCATGCCCACAGGAATGGATTAAGTTCAAGAACAAGTTTTTCTGGGGTACATATAGCTCTAAACCACCACGTCCAGAGGAGTCCAATGCCTTTGCTTTCTTTTCCTTTCCTTCTCTTTCTTTTTCTTCCTTTTTTTTAAAACAAATACAAAATGGTTAAGACACTTCTTCAAGGTGACATAGCTGGTTAATATGAGAGCAAAGGCTATAACCTAGGAATAATAGTAAAATCAGCATTACACTCTACTAGAGAGTTGGACTGCTATGTGTAATATGACTTTCTAGTAGTGGTTCTAGTTGTTAGAATCCATGTGGCAGGTTTGCAGATTTGTCACGCAGAGCATTGTATTCAGGGCTTGGGAAGCTGTTGGACAAACCAAACCAAAGAAGGCCAGGCAGGGGGTGTTGGGTAAAAAACCTGCAAAGTTATATACCAGGCATGACTTTGTTCTTTTGACTCACTAACCATGAAGGAGGTCTAGCAGTAGATATTAGAGACCTAGCTATAAGGGGAGCATTGGTACTGGGCAAAGAGTCAGTCAACAGGAACGGGAGTGGGAGCAAAAATGGAACTGAAGTGGACATCTGACATTCTTTTTTGGTCTCCAAGAATCTGAAGCCTCTTAGGTATAGGAAATTCTTCCACTTTATGAGGCAGAATTTGCCACCCACCATAGATAGTTGAAAATGACTGATATTTACTTTCTCAGCTGCCCTTGCAGCTAGGGCATAGTCAGATGACCTATGCTCTAACAATTAGAAGTACCTTCTTTATTAGAGTCTGCTTTCTTTAGAACTACAGGAGTGGTTCAGCCTTCTGGAGAGTTACCTAACAAGGGCTTTTATCACTAATTTTAACTGAAACCATACATTTTAATTTTAACAGAAACTAATTTTAACTACTGTAGACGCCAACAGTTTGTGGGCTTGTGACTGATGCTATCTTGTTGTTGAGTCTAAAACACAGAGGGGATTTTGTTTTCTGGAGCCATTGCAAGTCATTTCACCAGACTCTAGGTTAGGGAGCTTGACTCTTCTGAAAAGAGATATGCAATGACATTCTATGCAATTGAATGGTCTTAACCCACATGGTTCAACCCAGATGAAATCACACCACAGCTGGTTGCACCTCCAGCTCCAGAAAAGAGGGTATACTTCCTGGGAACCTTCAGGAACTGATAGTTAACTTTCTTGGAAGAATTACTGACGAAGTGGACATGTTCAGATTCCTTTCATGTACTTTTGGTCCTTTTTGTGCTTTAAAACTGCTGGTTGCCCAAAACCTCTGAAGACTCTGCTTTCCGGACCAGGGCATGAGAAATAATTTTGATACCAATCTGAGACTCCAAGGTAGCTTTCTGCACCTTAGTCATCAATAGGCATCCCAACAATCAGGCCAGTGCTTGCGTGACCAAACAACTAGATGTCATATCCTAGCCAAGTAGGCACATGAAATTAACCATCACAACATTTAATAATGTTACACAATTAATCCTTTAGATTTCACTCCATCATTCAAAGAAAAATTGATTGAGAAAAGGAGCTACAATTTCTTCTGGAGTTAGAATTCGGTAGCCGTGGTGAAAATGGTCATTTTGTGCAGAAAGAAGGGCTTGAGTTATATGAAAGTAAGTAAGGACTACAGTGATACCAGATTTTGGCTTTTTCATCTCTCAAGGGGATAGCATAGCCAAGGAATGTCCAGGTAAGAGTCAGGGTTTCTCTCATCTGAAGCTCTATCAATTCTGAGCTGACTGGGGCTCTTGACAGTAGATGACTTGGACTTGCCTCCACATCTTGCCACCCTTGGATCCCAGTTTCAAGTGTTTTTTGGGGGGCTTTTATGTGCTGATGAAGAGGTTTATGTGGATTTAATTTTCTTCCATCTCTGGCTGCTAGAGATTAGGGTGTTGGTAATATTTGTAGGGGACTAGATCAACTAGACCAGTTTTTGCTGGGTGTTGGTTTCCACAGTAGGGAAGTCAGAAGTGATTTGTAGGCTACTAAATCATGGGCTTTGTTTAACATGTAATTTTTATGGCCAGTGAAAGTGAGTCAGGTCCTAATATTTCAGAACTCCATATAGTAACTCAGAATGAAAAATCACACTGTCCACCAACGAAACCTAGCAATTGCATAATATATCTTCTTAGAAAACATATTCCTGACCCCTCCTCCTATTTCATCTTTGTCCTCCAAGTCATTTTGTTAAATGAACTTTTGGTGCTTGTTTTTCTTTTGTAATGTAGCAAGTGCAAAATGCCCCTCATGATACACACAAATTTGCAAAGCAGCTGTAGTTTTTTTGAGTACGTTTTAACTGATCTTCTCTCCTTGATAGTTTCTTAACTTGTTAGATAATGGAAATTTAAAACCAAGTTTCTGTCCAAGTATGTAACTTTAGTCTTGTCCAATCATTTAAAATCTCTTCAAACAATTCAATCTTTCATCAGTTGACTCATTAAAGGCTAAGTGCTTCAGAGTTCTGCCCCCGTCTTCTGTTCCTCTACAAGCTGTTGTCTGGATTTGGGGAGTAGGGGAGTTATCGTTTAGATGACAGGATGGGGGTCCTCAAGTCTGTGCAGTTCTCTGAATCATCAAGGTCTTGGATCTACAGTAGCTGGAAGGGGCAGCTTCCTCAAATGGCATTCACAAAGGGCTGCCGGTCCTGTTTGTCTTCAATCTTGAAATCCCTACCCAGCACACTGCATCCTAACCTCAGGCCTCTGTGGGTGCATTAGTTTCCTAGAGGCTGCCATAACAAAGTACCACAAACTCCATGACTTAAAGCCACTGAAATTCATTCTCCCACAGTTCTAGAGGGTAGAAGTCTGAAATAAACGTGTTACCAGGAACATGCTCCCCCTGAAGGTTCTAGAGAAGATTCCTTCCTTGCCTCTTCCTAGGTTTCGGTGACTCCCTTCCAGCTACCCTTAGCATTCCTTGGCTTGAAGCTGCATCACTCCAATCTCTGCCTACGTTGTCACATAGCCTTCTTCCCTATGTTTCTGTATTCAAATATCCTTCTCCTTTCTCTTATAATGATACCAGTCATTAGATTTAGGGTCACCCTAATCCAGTCTGACCTTATCTCAACTTGATTACAATTGCAAAGACCCTTTTCCCAAATAAGAGACATTAAAGTAGTGGGGGTTAGATTTGAACATATATTTTGGGGGACATAATTCAACCCACTCCACTAGGCCACCCACCCTCTCAATACTGAGTCTGCCTCTTTGGGACTTATAGGTACTTCAGAGCCCTTCATGCCAAGGGGAATCAGGAGCCTTGTTTCTGGTTTACTGTGGCGGATATTCTGATGCTCTGCCCAGGTCCCACTTCAAAGAAGGGCTTGTTGTCTGGCAGCTGAGAGAGTGGTCAGCAGACAGCTGTGGCTGTCAGCTCCTTCAGGATCTATTCAAGTTCCTTCTGCTACTACTTACGTGTCATCCCCTATACATTACAGGAAGTAACTTCACATAGGCTATTCCCAAAGACGCTCAGCCTCCCTATGTACAAAGACTGCATGACACTAGCCCAAGGTTCTTGGCCTCCAATTGCTGTCTGGATACTTCTAAAGGCATCCCCTAACCTATTCTGAAAGCCAGGTGTCAAAGGTAACAGGGGTCAGGACAAGAACCCTGACCTATCACTTCCTTGATTTCTACTTGTCTCTCTCTCATTATTTGTAAAATCCTACAAGCCGGAAGGCATGGTCTTTTGGCTTCTCTTTTTCTCTCTTCTCTATCGTGGACGTAGAGTAAAATTCTATGATCTGGTTGACCAAGTCTGTCTCTTGACACTATAATGGTAGGTGCTGAAGAAATTCAGAAAATCTTTTTCCTTATCAATTAAATCTGGCTTTCAAATCTATTGTCTTGTCGCATATTCAAAATCGTATTTTGAATGCCAGAAACTGCACACTAAACTCTATCTCTTTGCATTTTTGTATGACAGCCTTAACCCTGACACATACCCCTCTTTTTCCTCATGGGCTCAAAGCCTTGTCCCCAAGACAACTTTGTATTCTAATTTTATTAGGGATTGTAAACAACCCTTAGTGTAAATACATGCTATACATAGATTTATTTTATTTTATTTTTTATTAGAGAAGTGGTAGTTTTACTGAACAATTGTGCATGAAATACAGGATTCCCACACACCATCTCAACACCAACTGCTTGCATTGGTGCAAAACATTTGTTACAGTTGATATACATCAGGTTTTAAGCATCCACACAAGCTTTTACATGAGGCAAGATGTGCAAAGAAACTGTACTTATTTCCTAAATGTTATCTGTTCTACCCCTAGGAAATCCAACCCACCAGGTAGCAGGAGAAAATATACTTTATTTTGGTACAATCTAGTAATGTCAGTTTGATCCATGGTTTGATCTCTGCATTCTCTGCCAGGATGCCTCAGGTAGATGTTCAGTCTTTTCAGAGTCCTGCTCTTTTTCCCAGTTCCTCTCAAAGCTGGTGCTAAGAGTAAAGGGGAGGTGAGGTCTACAGGCTTACCTTTAGCTGTGGGGAAAGACTGTGGTCAGATCTTTGCTGATCCCAGATGATTTGGACTGCTCCCTGGACTCGTGGTTACCAAGGTGTAGCTTTAACTGCCAGTTAGTGAGGAGATACTCCAGCATCCACTGTAGGAATCTCTGTTTTCCACTATAGGCCCCTGGGGTAAGAGTCCCTGTTCTTTGCTTTAACCTCAGGCTCGTGTGGACCCTCTGGCCCCTCCAGTGCCTCTACTTGCTCTCCTGCATAAACTCAGCCACCTCTGGGCTCAAGAGAACGAGGACCATTCCTAAGGCTCACTGACCTGGCCTCTTCCTACCTCCACTTCCACTTTTTTAATTTGGAAGAGTTCTTCAGCCTTTCTTTATCTTTTATGACATTGACTTTTTTAAAGAATACAGACCAATTATTTTATTCAATGTCTCTCAATTTGGGTTTGCCCTATGTTTTCTTATAATTAGATTTAGAGTATGCATTTTTGCTCCGTTAGGAGCACCCACTATTTCCTGATGCATGGCCCTCTCCACTTTGCAACTCCACGTGGCAGTTTCAAAGCGAGCAGGGATATCTCTCTAGTAGGCTATGATGGACTCTTAGATAACATAACATAACAAGAGCAACTATCCCATCACCTTGCTCACACAACCTAACAAGGGAAAGACTATCATATCCTATGCATACCTCCTACCCATATTCAAGGAGAAGGGATTGTTTATGATTTGTACACCAAGGGGTGGAAATCTTGGGTACCAACTTAGAATTCTGCCTAACACAGTGTATACTAAAAGTGTGTTATTCCAAAGGAACTTGGGTTAGTTCTCTTTTCACCAATACCCGTTGCAGTGTGGTTATGTTAGTTGTTTGAAATACAGTGGATTCATTTGTTACTATTTGCATTCAATTCTAAGGATTTTTCTCCATCTTTGACTATTTTATTTTTGAATTATTGAAAACAATTAACATGCTTCCAAAAGTCAAAACTGTACAAAACTGCATATTGAATAAATCACTACTTCCTCCTCATCTTTTCTACCCCGCCCCCCCCCCCCTTTAGACAACAAATTCTATTTAGTTTCTGGTTAATCCTTCCCATTTTATTTTTATAGAATTACTTTTAAAAATAATAAATGCAGGATGTTTTCTTATTTCCCCTTGTTTCTTACAGAAAAGGTAGCATACTATAAACACTCTTTTGTACTTAACATATCCTGGAAATCCACTGCATATGAGTTCATAGAAATCTTCCTTTAAAAAATATATATATAGTATATTACTACATTGCATGGTTGTATATACCTTATTTAAATAATTTCCCATATTGGGCATATATGTCATTTCCAGTATTTTGAAATTACAAAAGTATTGCAAAGAATAACCTTGTACATATGTATTTTCATATTCTGAGATACATTTTTATGGTCAATCAGTAGAAGTGGGATTGTTGAGTCAAAGGGTAAATGCATATGTAGTGGTGTTAGATACTGTAATATTCCTCTCCATAGGATGGTACCAATTTGCATTCCCACCAGCAATGTGGGAATGTTTTCCCTCAGCCTTGTTTAGCTTTTAAATTTTTGCCAATCTATTGGGTTAGATATAGTATCTCAGTGTCTTTTGCATTTGTATTTCTCTAATTTTGAATAAAATAGTACATCTCTTTATACATTTAAGGCCTGTTTTTATATATTTCTAAATAAATTGCTTGTATTTTATGTTCATTGTTATGTAGAGTTTTTGGTCTTTTTTTCTTGAATCTTTAGATATAATATACTGCAAATATTTTCTCAATTTATCATTTGTATTTTAATTTTGCTTATGGTGTTTTCTGCCATGCAAAAGGATTTTATTTTTTTGCATTTGAATTCTAAGTCATATATTAAAAGTATTCCCTCTGTAGAATGTTACAGCCACTGTGGAAGACTGTTTGGCAGTTCCTAAGGAAGTTGCATATAGACTTGCCATGTGATCCGGCAATACCATTACTAGGTATATACCCAGAAGAACTGATAGCAGAGACACAAACAGGCATCTGCACACCAATCTTCATAGCAGTGTTATTCATGATAGCCAAAAGTTAGAAACAACCCAGGTGTCCATCAACTGATGAATGGATAAACAAATTGTGGTATATACACACAATGGAATATTATGCAGCAGTAAGAAGAAATGAAGCTGTGAAGCATATGACAACATGGATGAACCTGGAGGACATTACGTTGAGTAAAGCAAGCCAGACACAAAAGGATTAAAAACCGTATGATTGTGCTGTTACAAACTAAATATATTATGTAAACTCATGGAATTAGTAATTAGAATATAGGTCACCAGAACATAGAATGAGGGTAAAGCTGAGGGTTAACCTGGACAGAATTGGTTAAAAGGTTGTTTGAAAGTCTTTGGAAATGAATGGAAATGGTAAGAGCACATCATTGTGTTTGTGACTAGCAGTTGAAAAGGTAAGTCTAGGTTGTGTCGATATCGGCTCCTACTGGAGACCCGGGCCGTACCATTGCGGAGAAGACTCAAAAGAGTGTGAAGATTGCTCCTGGAGCAGTTGTGTGTGTAGAAAGTGAAATCAGGGGAGATGTAACTATAGGCCCTAGGACGGCGATCCACCCTAAAGCATGGATTATTGCAGAAGCCGGGCCGATAGTGATCGGTGAAGGTAACCTAATAGAAGAGCAGGCCCTCATCATAAATGCCCACCCTGATAATATCACCCCTGATGCTGGAGATTCAGAACCCAAACCTATGATCATTGGTACCAACAATGTGTTTGAAGTTGGCTGTTATTCCCAAGCCATGAAAATGGGAGATAATAATGTTATTGAATCAAAAGCATATGCAGGCCGAAATGTAATATTGACCAGTGGCTGCATCATTGGGGCTTGTTGCAACCTGAATACTTTTGAAGTCATCCCTGAGAATACAGTGATCTATGGTGCAGAATGCCTTTCCCAGGTGCACACTGAGCAGCCACAGCCCCAGACACGACAGCTGGATTTCCTGATGAAAATCTTGCCAAACTACCACCACCTAAAAAAGACTGTGAAAGGGAGCTCAACTCCAGTTAAGAACCGAGAGCAATGTATGGTAGCAAGAGAACATTTCATCTCTGACCACAGTCTGTTGAAAGGGCCACAGTGTTTAAGATGCAGGCTTAGCAGGTCACAGAATACGTGTTGACTTTATTTTGTAAAATTGAGTTAGGAAGGAAAGAATTTTCAGTGTCACTATCCTCTATAATTTATGTAAAATGTATTATTTTCCTATATTGTTCCTTTTCTGATAATTTACAAAACTTTTTTGTTACATAAAATGTTGACTACAGGTTTTAGTTATGTAAAAGACTACCTGTGATAAGAAGGGGCATATTGTTATCTATTTATATTCTAACATATACTAAACTAAATAAAAGTGCTGATGACAGGGAAAAAAAAAAGAAAAGGAAAGTCTAAAGACATGTACATTACTAGAAAGAAAGCAAAAAAATGTAACATGGGACTGCACAACATAGTGAAACCTAATGTAAAATATGAATATGGGTGATATTGCATATATAAGACTGTTTTTACAAAACATAAATACAGATATACTAGAGAGAAGGAAACAGAATTGCAGCTATGTACGGCAGGGGAAGCATAGAGAGACTGAGAGGTAGAGTTTCGTTTGTTTTTTGTTTTTTTATTATTATTATTACTGGAATAATAACAATGCTCTAAAAATGACTGAAGTGATGAATGCACAACTATGTGATTATACCGAATACCATTGATTGTACACTTTGGATGGATTTATGCTTTATTAATATGTATCAATAAAATTGATTTGTTTAAAAAACAGTATTCCCTCCACCCAGGCTGTAGACAAATTCATTTATGCTTTCCTCTAGCACTGTATAGGTTCATTTGTTTACATTTAGATCTGTGATACGTTTGGAGTTCATTACTGCGTATGGCGTGATGACTTGATCAAATTTTATCTTTAAAAGAATTTTCAGTGATATGGAGGCAAGTACCTAATAATAATAACTCAAAACAGCAAGATTCAAAACTGTATTTCAATATGACCCCCAAATGCATACACAGAAAACATATTGCAAAGAAATGCCTCAAAATATTACAAATGTTTATGTCCGGTTAAAAGTATTAATAGTATTATGGGGGATTTAAATTTTTCTTTAGTATGCTTCTCATATTTTCTACAATGAATATGTGTTACTTTACACGTTCTTAAATTTTAAAAAAGATTAACACTTGGCCTTGTTTTGTTGTCTGAAAAGACACTTAGAAATATATATTTAGTTGAAGTGAAAAAAGAACAAGATCAATATATACATCTTCTCCCTCTTCTCTTTGCACATCTTCTCTCTGCCTCATGTTTTTTCTCTCATTTTCTCACTCCCCGTGTCTTATGTAGCAGTAAAATACATGCAGAAAATGAGAAAGCCTTCAACAGCATATAATTTTATTGCTGCAAAAGCTACTTGGGGTTAATTCTTTCATAAAACATAATCACAGGTTATGACAAGAACTCAGAGAGACCAAAATGCTAATGGGTAAAGTAAAGCCCTCTGGCATACAAAATACCCCTTCCCCCTTAGCTAACAGTCTTTAAACCAGCTACAGTGTACTCTATTACAAGGCTTTCTCTGTGTTATCCTAGAGGGTGTAAAATTCCAGGTCCCTTCATTTTAGCAGATGAGTGACCAGAGGAGAATTATTGCTTCCTTTATTTTATGGCCCTAGTGAGTCCCCAGGATGTGCAGCTGAAAAATCAATGCCAGATGGCTCAGTAGGAGACAGGGTTAATGGTCCTGCAGTGTTCTCAAGTCTCCCCAAGAGGAAAGCTTTGCAGTGGGGCACTCAGAGTTGCTGCATCCAATGGTTACTAATAGCATTGGCTGAGTGTTCCCCATGTGTTGAGGACTGTTTCGTACTCATTGTCTCATGAAATCCTGGCAGCTTCCTTGGAAGGTAGGCACTATTATTATTCACATGTCACAGGTGGAGGATATGGAACTTTCCCTAAGTCAGACAGCTTGGAGGTGGTCGAGCCAGAATTTGAGCCCATGCCTGTTAGGCTGCAAAAAGTTAATGCTTTAAAGGCTATTCTGATCCTATTAGGCGAAGGGTCAGTGCTAAGAAACAATAGCTTAACACATCTCAAAACACCAGTGAAATCTATAACGTAACCAGGTATAAAATTTTTTCCTTTGACGATGTTTTCTAGCAGCCTTTCTTAATGGGGGTTCCACAGGAAATTTAATTCTACCGAAAATGAATTGAATGGCTATCATCTCATTACTCCAAGGATGGTATATGATTGGCACCATTCTAGATGCAAAGGAGAGAAGTTAATTCATTACATAGAAGGGATGCTTTAGGGCATTAGAGGTCTCTTCATTTCTCTCTCTCTTTCTCTCTCTCTCTCTCTTCAGATTGAGCCTGCAAGGATAACAAGCTTTCTCCAAAATTATCAGTTGAATCCCCCCTGTTCCATTAACAATGCCTAAAGTGGATCTTCTACTTGGGACTTTATATCGACGATGAAAGGGTAAATGATATGTTGTATATCGTTACTCTACTATCAATCTAAGCAGCCATTCTTAACACAACAGATTACAAATAATATATGGAATTCTTCTAGTATCCATTTTAACCATTCATTGTTAAGGGACAGGTGAATCCTGAGCTAGGTAGACTAAAGGGGAAGACCCTACCCTTGCCCTGTTCTAGGTTCTCTTCTTTATTTGTCTTTCCTTCTTTGCGAAGTGATCCTTTCTGGAGTGTCACACTTCCTATTGGAATGGGTCCTTCCTTAAATCTGGACTTATGTACAATTATTTATATTAATGGCATTGTTCAGAGTTAAAACTTAAAGTACAAAATGTCTAAGTCTCTATTAATGTTATTTTACACCTCTAACTAGTGTTGCTTCTAATTTGCTAGTCATAAAATGATGGCACTTGGAGGGGATTGCTTTGCCAATGCATGTTCTGCAAATACCCAAATAACCAGAATTTTCTGTTCTCTTTCTTTCTCTTTCTCTCTGTCCCTCAAACTTGACTTTTTTTCTTCAAAAAAGAAATTAAAAGCAGGTTAAGTAATTGCTAAAAATTATCTTCCTCTTTGATACCAATATGCCCAAAACTTAATGAGTCGTATGGTTATTGGCTGGATTTGACAATTTAGTTACTTCATGTCTGTTTTCATTTGAGTACTACCAGTATAGTTAGATATCAATAATTGATTGATGTTCCAGAAAATATTTTCATTCAAGAGAGCTCAATGCCAAAGAACACCTTTTTTTCCAGATGAAAATGAAATGTTTTGGTAATGATTGCCTATTAGTGGAAAGGAAAAAGTGCATGAAGTGCTTAAGAACTGTAGGATGTCTAGACTGCAACTGGGATTGAGTGGTCTAAATACCAGCAACATTGGTGACAACATGAGAAATGTCACAAAGCATTCTAATTTCTCGCTTTTTTCCACTTTTGGATAACTGATGCATTAAAATGTTGTCAGACTTCCTGAACTATTTATGTGGATTTCTACTCAACCTCCAGTCACAGGGGGATGGTGATTAAGAGCATGGGCTATAGAGTCACAGGAACCCAAGCGTGTCTCCACTATTTCTAGGTAATAATGCCACCACCTAAGGGTGCTTGAAGGGTAGAGGAAACAAACATATCTTCGTACCTGACATAGGGACATACTAATAATCATCCTAATTATAATAATGATTGTCATTTATTTATCTTTGTACCTGACATAAAGACATAATAATACTAATTATAATCATGATTGGCATTTATTGAGTGCTTGATAAGTGTCAATAACTTATATGGATTGTCTCATTTACTCAATACAGCCACCCTAAGCATTTCCATTTAATAGGTGAGGAGACTAAGGTGAAGAGAAGTTAAATAACTTGTCCAAGATCACCCACTCTGTGTAATGGAGCCTGGATTCAAATTCAAGCCATCTGACTCAATTGCGCTACACAGCACTCCATTCATTTAAATGGTGACTATATTGTAAAATATGATGCTACTTCTATGATCCGTGCAATCAGCTTAAAGCTCTGGACATTCAGGCAGAAATTCCTAATCTAAAGATCCAAATTCAGAAGCCTTTCAATGATGCTAATTGTCAGAGCTAGACAGCCAAAGTAGTATTATCCAAAATCAGTTGCCATTTTCCTTGGGAAATGATATTCTTCCACCAAGAGCAGCAATGAGCTCATTATCTATGGGATTTGGGTGTATGAACTGTTTAAGTCCCCACTTTAGGAGTCTAATCTTTCTCCCCCCTTCCTAATGTCTTACTTCTTAAAAGGGAGCCGGATGCAAGGGAACTTTACACATCCTCATAGCATTGGGTATACAGGCCTGAGTTCCAAATGAGGTTCCCTGGTTGAAATGTCTCATCCCATTTGTCTTGCACACTGCTTCTACTCCTGAGGTGCCAGTAACTTAGGGTGCCTTGGCTTGACAGAAGCAAAGAGGTGGCTCCAGGGGAGCTCAGCTTTTTTCTAGGCTGACTAGGCCCCAGTCTCTATTCTCCTTTGTAATGAGGATTATTGGATCATTTAAATTTTGACTACAACTCTTGTTTATGGGCTTGGCAGGTGGTTAGGGAGGGGTTTGAGAGCAATGGTAAAAAGAAAGCATCTTAGGTCCTTTTGGAATAACTAAGGAGGGCACCTTGCAGAATGCCTTCATGCCAACAACACTCAGTTACAGTAGAGTCAAAATGGCACCATAGTATGTTTAGGCAGAGTGGACCCAAGTTAGCACCTCCAAAATTTTCATCAGCTCGTGTTTGAAATGGAAGATATACAGAAGCTTACTAGTGCTCTCTGTGAGGGTCTGATGGAGGGTATCATTTGGGATAGAGAAAAATTATGAAGTGAGGTTTTTGCACATTTGAGATGCAGTATAAAAATTGTCAACTCCAATATAAAGAGAATACTCAGCACTAATAACACCGAAAAAAATAACAAATTACATAAACTTCTAGGAAGATTCATCAAATTAAAAGTGACCAAAAAATCAATATTAGAGATTGTAAATACAATATTTTTATTTTTTAAATAATTAAGCATCATAAGCAATTTTATGATGATAAATTTGAAAAATCAAGGAAATGGACAATTTTCTAGAAAAAAATGACCAAATCATTCTTCAAACATGTCAGAAATGTCCCTCCTTGGGGTTGTTTACCTTCTGTTTCCTCTGCTTGGATATTCTTCACCCAGATTGCTGCATAGCTAGGTCCTCCCACTTCCTACAGGCCGTTCCTCAAATTCATATTTTTATGAGGACTTCCCTAGCTATCCAATTTAAATTCTAACCCCTTCCCACAAATTTATATCACTTTTCTCTCTTTGTTCTTTCCTTTAGCAGTGATCACTATCTAACATATTGCATATTTTACTTATTAATCTTGGTTCTTGACTGCTTCCTTCAATGTAATCTATGAGAGCAAGGATTTTTCATTGCTGTTTTTGATGAGTCTGAATAATTAACTAACACACTTAAATCCTAGCAATAATGATTAGAAAATATGATATAAATTTTAAACAGACAAAAATTGGGTAAGACATTTATGTGGAATATTTTTAAATTATGTTAAAGAATATGGAATAAATATAATACCAGTAAAAAACAGTCGGGATACCCAAACCAGATGATGCTGAGCTTTGGAAAGAGAAGAGAATGGGCTTGGGGAAGAAAACAGAGAGAATTTAATACTTTATTTTAAAAAGTACCTGGAGGGAATAAAAGTTAACATTTGTTCATTTTGGGTGGTGAGTATTTATTATAGATAAGAGAAAATTTAATACTTTATTTTAAAAAGTACCTGAAGAGAATAAAAGTTAACATTTGTTCATTTTGGGTGGTGAGTATTTATTATAGATATTCATTACATTTTGTTTTTCCTACCCCTACCAAATATAAATAAATGCAGGGAGGGATCTCACTACTTTGATATAAAGGATCTTATGAAAAAAATATTTAGAAAGACACCTGAATTGATTAATGAATCTGTTACTATCTAGTGCTCATGACCATTTAGAAATATTTTTAGAAATATTACAATATCTTTAAAAACCTATCCTGGATCTTTTAGGCATGACCCATTTCCTGGGCTTCAAAAGGCATTTTAGGTTAGATGATATAAACTGCTACAGTGATTCCTGGGATTCTTGTTAGTAGATTTGAGCAATATATTCTCCAGTGGGCTTTTTGTGCAGAACCTGCACCCTGGTCTTTGAAACCAAGCAGAGCATGAGTGGTAAATAGCTGAGTAGGACGTGGCATGCCTAAGCATGTAGGCAGAACTTCTGAAGCTTACATTTTCTGCCTTCTGCTGACCTGTTTGGCAAGAAATCTACGTCCAAACATTAAAGAAAGGTTTTTATTGGAAGTGACTCAAAATTCTGTGGCACTGTGAGGCAGTCTCACATGTTTTCAGAATCTTGAGTTCTTTCTGCATTTTGAATTAGGGGAAATTTTAGCATGTGAAGAGAGACTATATGAGACTGGTGTTATTTTATCTAATTGTACTAGAGTTTATGCGCTATTCAGAATATGCTTTGTAAGCAAATGTATATGTTAATAACAACCAACTAAAGGACAAAGTTGATATACAAATTATTAAATCAGTCTGTCTGCACATTGTCTCTTTTTGGCCAATTACTTTTTCCAAATAATACCAGCCAATCAGACAACTATAATTATTTTGTGCCTTGCTAATACAGGTCTGGTAGAGTGCTAAAAAGTCAGAGAAATCCCTATGTGTCATTACAAGGAAGACTGTTTCTTAGAATGTTTTATAGGCATAAGTTCCTTTTAAATTAATGAGAAAATTACTGGGCTTCTTTATTAGAGCAATATAAATTCATTGACCTAAACTGCAAACATGTTGGTTTACTTTTTAGTCACTGATATACTTTGTAATAATTCTCTGCAGGAAACTGCCCTGTACATATGGGAATCTGGCAAACTGGGATGTTACCACAAGGAAAAAACATTCAAAACAGGCATCAAAATGGGGAGAGAAATATACTCAGAGTGGTTTCCTTTAACCTTTCACTATAGGGTTTAACGCTGAAATGGAGTCACTGTAGGGCAAAACTATGAATTCAGAGCCCTTCTACCTCTTTCCTACCTCTTTTCTGTGTCTTTCCTCCTTCCTCTTGCCTTGTGTTTCCCTGGTGTCCAGACTGCTTATAATACATTATGTTCCATACAGACTCAAGCAGTGTCCTGGGCTTAAAAAATGATACTTCCTAACTCTCTCATATCAAAATCCTATTTCTTTAGGACCAAGCTCTAGTGTGTTAGCTATGGAATAAAGTACTTCCTTGTTAAGTTGCTAATGGTTAGAGATGGCTCAGTGTGGGCTTGCCTACAGAGAGCAACTCTATGAGTTATCTAGAGTTATCTAGGACACGAGAGGCCACGGAGTTACATAGCAAAGCTGGGGCCAAACTCAAGAGCTGAGAGCCAGCTCTACCAAAACTAGATGTGGGAACCCCAGTTATTGGGGAATGGGTAAATGTTACTGTAAGAGTGACAAAGGACCAGCTAAGTTATATGTGTTTAAAGGCGCCAATCTCTTTGCTGTCTCTCATTGTAAATGGTACAAAGTGAAAACTGTGAGTGCAGCATTATCCACCTCTCAGATCTAAAAGCTGTCTTCCCAGAACAAAACAGAAAGTACTGCAGAATAAGCCATGTTGACTGTCTTCCTGAGTATGACAGTAAAAACATCATAGATAAATTATTGGAAAAATGCTTTCTCTGGCTGAAAGTCCTGAAAACACTCTAAATGTCATCATCATTCTATAAAGTCAACCGGACCTTCAGAAGGGATTATCCGGGGATTTTGGGGAGAGAGACAAAGTATGGTAACTGATTGCCCTAAAAAGTTAGTACTTTGCAAGTAACATTACAGAAACCATTTCAATATTTTGCAAGCTGATTATAGTCAAAAAGAGTATGGAACATCTTTTTATATATGAGATGGTTCTTGTTAAATTTTTTTTTTTGAAACATAGTCAGGAGGCATCTCCCTAGAAATCAAAATAAAAGCTGGGCACTTAAAGTCTATTTATTTTTTAAGCTTCAATTAAAGACCTTTAGAGCCTATCTTTGAGACCTAAATACAAAGTAAATCCAGCAGGACGCTTATATGGTAAATATACAGATGTTGGGAATGAGGCATTTTTCCCTTTAGAAGTAATGATGTACCTGAAAAAGGATTGACCAGTAAAAGGACATGGATTTGACCTTACTATTAAAACTATCTGTGGAATACTTTAGTTTGTTTCTGTAATGTGTGTGTCAGTGTGTATAACAAAAATTAACATACTGTGACAAGACTAGGAATTTTAAAGAGTTCAGGTGACTTTATTTCCCTGTTAGAAGGTCATGGTCACAGTTCCCACCTAAATCTTTCATTCTGAGATGTAAGTAAACATCTACCATAAAATACTAGGAAACAACATTACATGTTTTCTGCTGCCCCTTTTGATTTCATATATTTGAGAAATCAAATATGAGATTTAGATGAGAGTTTCAAGCTATCTCAGGGAAATTTTTAAATTGAAAAAGTATTAATCCATATTTCTACCTCTATGGTTTTCTTACGTGAATAGCTATTCTTAGCCTGTGAAGAAAACTAGCTTAAGCAAAAAAATTAATTTACTGTCACATAATTGAAAAATGTAGTTGGCTTTAGACATAACTAGGTTAAACAGCTTCAAAACTGTCAATGGGACTCAAACTCTCCACCTCTTTAACTCATGGTTTTGCTTTTTTTCTTTATTGACTTTGTTCTCAGGCAGACTTTCCCGCATGATAGCAAGATGGTCGCCAGTAGCTCCAAACTGACGTGTCTCTTTTTCAATTTATAAAACCCCCAGGATTGGGTTTCATTGTAGCATCATGAAACGGTTAAACTCATCACCACCCATCATGGAATTAAACACTGTGACCAGGAGGATGGTATACACTGAGTGGCCACCATATTTGAAATTCCCTGATGCTGAAGATGGGTCACCTCCTCACAAACCACGTATACTGAGAATAGGGGGAAAGTGGCTCCTCAAAGGAAAATAAAGATGCTCCTATCAAAGAAGAGAAAATAAATGCTGAACAGATAAAAATAACAGGTGTCCACCACTTTCCCCCAACTGTCCACACAACCAAGTCCTACTCAGCTTTTATGACCCAAAACATATCCTCTTTTTCTACTAGCACCCCACCTCAAAATCCCATCCAACACACATATTTGGCAAATACAGTAATCAGTACTGCCTGAGGATATGGCAACTCCAGTATTGTTTTCTTGTGCCATATTTTAAATTTATTAAGGCCACACAGTAACTATTATATAACTAGAAAACTTGCAATTTCAGCCACAAATACACATATTCTGATTCAATGTAGATTAAACAACTGTATACTTTAACAGCAAATATGTTGTTGGGCTGCATGGATAATGAATTCATCAGCTCAAGAATGTCAACAAGAACCCTAGTCCTTGCCATTTCTTGTGTCTGTCATCTTCAACACTAACTTTATCCTCAGAATAAGAAAGATAGCCATCAATATGACCAAGGATAAAAGAAGTTGAGAGATTATCTCTGCTCATGTTTCTGTCTTTGGAGAAAGGAAACTTTTCCCAGAAGTATCTCCCACACTCAATAAGATATAAATAAACATATTTCTTCTCACCTATCATTCTCAAAATTGTATAACATGATTATGTTTAAACGAATCACTGGCAAGGAGAATGGTTGATACTTAAACCAATCAGGTTCCCCAGAGCTCAGGGTGGCACTTTACTTATTCATGATTGCATGGGAGTGGGTGATGCCTGTACAAAATTGAGGTTTCTGTTAGGAAGGAACGAGAGGGAGTGGATGCTGAATAGACAATAACAGTGTCCACTACACCTTCTTAGAATCATGGAAATTTTAAACTTGGAAATGTCCTCGTATATCATCTTTAATCCATTCCTTTGACATAAGGGGCAACTGAGATACAGAGAGTTCAAGATATTTATTATAGAATTGTGGCTAGAGCCCAGATGTAGTTGTCTCCCTTCCCGATCTTAATTGTAAGCTATTTGAAGGAAGAGTTTGATGACAAATTTATATGGATCAACAACTTAGCTTCCTGTTGAATATCTAAAAAGCAATCACAAAGATAAAAACTTAAACAATTATCCATAACTTGATCTCTTTCCATTTGATCATATCAGGAAATCAAAAGCTCTGCACTGTTTTAGCATCCTCTCTGCTTGGTGATTCAGAAAAAAGTAGAAAGGTAAGATAGTGTCCAATCATGAATCATCTTAAGTATTAGAATTTCAGATAAAGTTGATTATCTGTTGCTAACTTCCAAATATGAAATGTTTTACTGTAATCAAACAATTTATAAGAATCATAAATTCCAAGCACATGTCCTGCAAAAAGACTTAAAAAATCCTTTACTGCCAAATACCTTTTAAAATTAATTAACCCTCCCATATTTTAAAATATTTCATTTAGTATAATTTAAAAGGATATATTGTTTCCTTTAAAAAAAAACTACTTAAAAGAATAAAAGAACAAAAATATTCATCTTGAATTATTTAACCCAGATGAAATCACTGTTAACTTTTTGGTATATTTCTTTTCAGGGTTTACACACATTTGGACAGTGAAGACCACTTTGTCTATGGTGCTTTTCACTTAACATTATCTCATCATCATTATCCCATAAAAATTATTTTACACATTTTAACTCCTGTACAATATACACATATTATGAATATCTAATGATCATTATCATCAAAATAATAGCAAACCTTAATTGCGTTCTTATGTACTTCACATTATTGTTTTATGTAATCTTCACAACAACTCTTTGATTGATTCAATTGTTATCCTCATTTTGCAGATGAGGAAAAGGTACTTTATAGTTCCCATCATTTATTTAAGCACTGTTCCTACTGATGACTTTATTAGGTTATTTCTAATTTTTTATGTTGTAAACAATTAATCAAATTTTCCTTAATTAATTTGTTTTTTAAATGTTGATAAAATGTTCTTTTATAACATAAAAATTGGAAATTACACTTTTGCATATAAATCTACTTTTGTATTTTCTTAGAATACATACCTAGAAGGAGAATTAGTATTTCCAATAGTAAAAATATTTTTAAAATAAAAATTTACCTTGTTTTTGTTTATATAAGTAATATATGTTAACTATAAAATATTATTTTAAAAATGAAAGTTCAAAAAATTAAAATTCGTCAATCCTATCATACTTAAAAATTTAAATATTTGGGTATCTATGACAAAACACAGAAGACTTTGTTGTGTTTTCAGGGGAAAATGCATGTATCAACATCCTTAACAGTGAAAATTTAAAGTTTACTTGACAAGAGGAAGGACATGAAAGGGGGATGAAAAGTGAAAGAAAAATTAGGAATATTCATACAATCATCCAAAATAAAAGTGAAGAGTTGAGAGAGATTGTTCAAAGTTTGTGGAACAAGAAATACATTAAAGTTATAAAGATGTACAATGGAAGAACTAAAAACAATGTAAATATCAAACCTATAGAGAAGAGAGGAAAAAATAGGGATAATCTAAGTGAAGTAAACCTTCATTATGCATATGAAGTAGAAACTATTTTTTAACCTAATCTTAAACACTATCCATTTGTAATCAAATAATCTTTAGTTAAGCAACTAATATCCAAAGGAATTCAACTCAGAATAGTTAAAAATGATTAGCTGGATAGTAGGACAAAAGATGGGATCAGGAGGGGAGGAACATCACTGGTGAATTCAGCTGAGCAATTAAGGAAGAAATAATGGCAATCGTATACAAACACTTACAGAAAACAAACTAGGAGGGGACACTTCACAACTCTTTTTATGAGAACAGCATAATTCTGATACCCAAATCAGACAGAAATTACAAGAAAGAAAAAGTACAAACAAATATCCTTCATGATTATAGGCATAAAAATTTGAGACAAGCACCAACCAGCGACGCATTTGGAAAAAGACCTTGACTAAAAGGGGGGACATTAAACACAAAAGATTTCAAAATGAGTCAGGAGGTCATTTCAGAGGTTATGCTTATGCAAGTCTCAGGCAGATCCCACTAACTGCCACAGGAAACAAAGCCCAAACAGGGGTGCTCCTGATGGCTCTAGAGACACCTGGACACTACAGGCAAGGCACATAACCCCATGAAATCAGCACCTCATCGGTGGGCCTTACCTTGTAATATATGATGATCTGTTTCCCTATTGTAATAGTGTTAGACTCATTTATAATTTACCCACACATGATTCTTCTACCTCTTTTATTTGAACCTATAATTGGCACTATAACCATTAAATATGTGTCACAGACTTAAATCTTTGGTCTGTTGAGCCCTGAATCTCAGAGGAGTTGCAGCCAGCACCTACTCTCCAGTGCATTGGACTTGCCCAGGACAACTAACAAGATGATGACGGACAACCCTCATCCCCCAAAAACAGAGTACCTACAACTGCAAGCAAAACAGTTCCTTCCATCTACCCCATAAGATCTAGGCCCCCTCTCAATCTGAAGCAGAGCAGGCATCACTATCCCAAAGTCCTCACAACTGAAGAATGAACAAATATAAGAGGGTAATGCAAACATGAACCAAAGTAGACTTATTATTATTGTAGTAACAGAAGAACTTGTAACATTGACATAAAGATAGTGGTTGCCAAAGGTTCTGAGGGGAGGGAGAAGGAAGAATAAGTGGAATATAGAGCATTTTAGGGCATTGGAATTCTTCTGCATGATATTGCAATGATGGATACAGGCCATTATACATTTTGTCAAATCCTGTAAAACTGTACAGTGCAGAGTGTAAACCATAATGTAGACTATAGACCTTGGCTAGTAGCAATGCTTCAATATTCGTTCATTAATTGTAACAAATGTACCACAATAATGTAAGATGTTATTAATGGGGGATAATGTGGGAGGGGGAGGGAGTGAGGTATATGGGAACCCCCTACACATTCCATGTAACCTCTATGTAATCTGAAACCTCTCTAAAAGTAAAGTTTATTACATGAAAAAAGTTTTGAGACCAAATATTATGAAATTGAATCTAGCAACATATAAAAAGGTAATACATCATCATAAAAAGTGAGGTTCATTCCAAGGATGGTAGATACTTTAGTAGTTAAAAATTGACCAGAGTAATTAGCCAGATTAAAGTAGGGAAAGCATATGATCATCATAATGGATGTAGAATAAGCATTTGACAAAATTCAACAGCTGTTATGATTTTTTAAAAATCATCATATCTATAAAAAATCTAAAGCTAACACCATACTTAATTGTGAAAGATTGAACACTTTTCTCCTATGAAGCAGAATAAAGCAAGGATGTCCATTTTTAACATTTAGGCAGTTCAAAATAGGGCAAGAAAAAGAAACAAAATGGTGAAGAGATTGAAAATAATTTTTTTTCTATCAAAGAACATGATTGCATTTTTAACCAATCCAACATAATCTACAAAAAAGCTATTAAAATTAACGTGTTTAGCAAGACCACAGGATATTAGGTCAATAAACAAAAATTAATTGTATTTCTATGTGTTAGTAAAAACTCTTGGAAAAGGAAATTGAAAATTAACATTTAAAGTAGAATAAAAGACATAAAATATTTCAGAATAAGCTTAACAAAATGTGTATAAGACCTATATACTGAAAGCTAAAAGCATTGTTAAGAGAAATTAAAGTACATTTCAATAATATAGAGATAAAATGGATCAGAAGATGCAATACTATTAAGATGTTTCTTCTTCCAAAATTGATATATGGATTCAACATAATCCCCTTCAAAATCTCAGTGGACTTTCAGTAGAAGCTAAGACATGAATTCTTAAATTTATATATAGAAACACAAAGGACCCAGAAGAGCCAAAACAGTTTTGAAAATGAAGAAAAATATTGCAGGACTTCTACTACCATTTAAAAACATAATATAAATTTGCAATAATCAAGACTATGATATTGCCATAAGGATAGACATAAAACAATGACAGAATAGAGTCCATAAATGGACCCACACATTTATAGTTATTTGTGTTTTGACAAAATGCCAAGGTAATTCAGTGCAGAAAAATAGTGCTGGTGCTGAAACAGTTATTCATTTAGGGTAAAAATGAATTTAACTCTAAAAATATACACAAAATTACCTTGAAATAGATCATCAACCTGAATATAAAAGTAAAAATATTAAAATTCTAAAAGAAAACTGTTTTGGTCAGCCAAAGGTGTGCCTTTTGAAATATACCAAAGATTGGTTGGTCTTTATAAAGGGTATTTATTTGGGGTAGAAGCTTACAGTTACCAGGCCACAAAGCATAAATTTCTTCCCATACCCAAGTCCACGTGTTGGAGGAAGATGGCTGCCGACGTCTCCAGGGTTCAGGCTTCCGGGTTCCTCTGTTCCCGGGGTTGCGTTTCTCTCCGGGCTTAGCTTCTGTTTCCTTTACGAGTTCAGCTGAAGACTATGAGACTCTCTGCGTTG
>PVKH010002475.1:0-27079 GCA_004027955.1 Chaetophractus vellerosus
CACATACTTTAAGCATTTTGTTTTAATTTAAATATACATTTTCTCATTTCTTTATTTTTCTTTTCTAATGTTGGGCCAAAGCCATTTCTTTGGGCCCATTGGTTACCTTTCTATCATATTTCTTATCTATAATATATTGTCTACTAATTCTAATTTTTTTTTAAGTAGAGAAAGAACTTCAAGGCACGCACAAAGGAATTTTCTGGATTTTTATAAGTTTTTCCTGCAGTCATTTCAGTTGTTTCATCTGCATCTAATCTGATAGCATTTTTTAAGTAACTTATCTTTATCTTATCTTTGAAATGATCAACTTATTTTTTTATAGAATGAATCCTCTTTCTTTTCACATTTATACAACTCAACAATTTCTGTAATATTCATTTATATGTATAGCCAATACACACAGGAAGAGGAACACACAACTGACTCCTCGTATGCACACAACTCAACTGGTGGGAGTAGAAAGTTCATAGGCATACAGGGGCACCCACTGGTTAAAAGATGCAGCACCCCTTGGGCATTATCTGTGTGTCTCACAGGAAGAAAAGAGAAGAGCGTTTAGTCCAGTGACTCTGTTAGAGGAAACTCAATTAAGAGAGCCTGTAATGACTCCATAGCCCTTCTTTACAAAAGCACCAAGGGGAAGGCTAAATGTCAATATTATTAATTTACATAAACACAGTCTTTGAGTGGATTGAGCACTTTGTTCTAGTACTAGCATATAAGCAAATTTGGTTGCAAAGAAGAGGAGGGAAAATTGCTGTGTGCTGTATGTCTCACAATACTGTGTCCTTCCATTGAGAACAACTTGGAAGTAGAACACAGGCTAAATTCTTCAAAATCCTAACCCCAGATCAGAAACTGAGTTTTCCCTAGAGTAATTATGGTAGTTCTGAGAAGGTGGTTCTATAAGCATGAGGCATTTTGTCCAATAGAGTCAGTCTAAATATTTTAGAATTATCTCAAAACTCTCTGGTTTGGTTACATTGTTGGAATGATCCTTTGGTTGTGCCATTATCCTATGATTCAGAAATCTGTTTTAAATTCACAATTACTTTGATGCAAGTTTCAGAAACCATACATTTATTACATTTACGTATTCCTACTCTGAAAGCAGTTGTAGTGGTAGAAAGACTATTGAGAGACAAAAACAAATGATTTTTTTTTATCAGTGGAAAGATAAATATTGGATCAGGCAGGTAGGGGTAGACATTCAAATAAAGCAAAGAATTTGTATAGATTTTCTTCAAATGAAAAGGAAAAGGAGACCTGATTTCTTCAAGTTACAATTCATTCTTTGAAAATGATACATTTATGAGAAAATGCAGGAATGAGGAAGGAGGCATTGAGATATTAAACCTGAAAAAAGTTTTGGTGCAGTGTATTTATAAGACTTCAGGAAGGTAACAGAATATGGTTTATTGACAACAAACATTTGAGGTCAACTTTCAACAAAAAAAGTTAATTTCTTCATGATTGATTTAATTTCAGTGTTTACACTATGTATATATGAGCTTGTCTATGTGTTCATGAATGATAAATATATATATATATATTTAATTCCTCAAATGTTATCCTTCGTTAATATAAGCTCTTTTCCTATAAAGAACATTCATGTTAAGGCTGCTGATCCTGTTTTGATATTTCATTTATGAATCTACATTATTATACCAATTTGTCAATCCCTCCTGAAATTAATTCTTATTGCAGAACTATCTCAGAACCTACACACAAGATATACACATACATATTCTGGCATCATAATAGATCAGAATTCCTTTCTTAACCCTGCAAGCTCACAGAACACAGGTATCTTTTCAGTTTTAGTTTTCTCAGGTCAGTAGTAAAGCTTATATGATATTTTTATGAGGGTTATATTAGAGTTCTCTGATAGTTAATGTGATTCTCCTCAGTTTTATATAGTATAGTGTGATTTTGAAATGAGGTGTTTGTAGCATTCTTCAAAACTATCATGAATTCCCTTGCTTTGATGACCTACTTTTCTACCGCTTGAGATTTTTGTGTGCTTCTTCTGGTTCGATTAGGCACAAAAAGAACCACTAGTTGTTGAAGAAACTAGGTATCTCAGGGGACAGGTAATGAGATACAGAGCCTTTAACCTCTTAGTCACTAGTTCAAATCCGCCCCAGGTCAAGAATGATAGAAAGTCATTACCATCTGATGGCAGTTCAATAAGCCACGTGAAATGAATTTGTGATTGCAGCATCTAGTGGGCACAAATTCATGGAATAAACCCACCGTAGAGTGAGTACAAAATGGTAGCTGTGATTATAATTTGAAGAGAAAGGAGAAGCCCAATCCTTGCTAAAGTTTTCCATGTTCTGCCTGTGAACTGAGTCTCCCTTTGGTGGATTTGTTGATAGGCTAGTGTGGGAAAGCTCATCTTATGACTGTGTTGGTTTGTGATTTAAGGCCGTGAGATACATACACCTGTAGGAATCTCTCTGTCATTGTTGCTAATGAGGTACAATTCAGCAACACCAAATTAACTTTTCAAAAGTGATTTCAGTCCCACATGGTGATTAATTCAAGATTGAAAATTGCACCATTCCTGTTTCCTGTTTCTTCAGTGGCCTTCTGAATGTATTTTTTAATGTTTCATTTTCCTTTTTAATCATATCATTAATTTCATCTGCATTTGAATATATAACTGAACATTTAGGGAGGATTGTTCATTCTTGTCAATCTATCACTTGAGAAATACTGAGTTAACAAACAAGAAGAGACAATTATAAGCACATTTTAAAAATAGGGAACTTGAAATGGAGTTCAGTGTAAAAGGGTCATTGCTATAAAAGCTAATTGAATTAAGTGCATTCATATCAATAAATGAAATCTCTCATCTGCCATTTCCAGAGTTTGCTATTATGTGAGCAATGTTGGCTTTCTCATGTCTTTAGTGAACAATCAGGTTATGAAAAGTTTTGATTTGGGATCTCTTTAAAAGAATTATCTTTCTGAAGAGGGAAAAAAGCATGTGTTTATATCTGAAATATTTATAAGATCACAGAATTTTCTTAATAATGGAGTATTTTATAATTTTATTTTATACAGGCCTCAGTTATTTTCAAAACCAAGAATTTTAAAGCAATTTCTAATGATTTTTCTAATGTGAAAATGAAACCTAAAGAATGGTAGTAATTATGCCTTATCTTAAAGATTTCTGTTCTGAAAAAAGATGAATATTTGCTAAAACGATGACAGCCAGGGATTTTAGAAAACAAACTTAACACTACTTATCTATGTCCAAGACTGCTACTTAAAAGACCTTCCGTGCCTACTTTAAGTAAAAGACACTTGTTATCATTATCATTGCTTAAGATAGTACTTTTCCCACTATCTTCAAAGGCATTTTTTGCCCTGAAATATACCAGTGGCTTCTACAATATCTGAAGAACTATGATTTGAGAATTAGAAATTTAAATTGCTCCGGCTTAATATTAGAGTATTTCCGTTACCCTTTGCAGGTTTTGAGGCAGCTTATTCGACCTTACAGTCTCACCAGGAAGCTAATGGGAAAGCCTTGCAGCAATCTTCACAGGAAAGTTTCCAAATGTCAAGTGTCATCTTTCCAGCTGTTAGATGAATGGGTAGCCAAGAGGCATTTATTTGGGTGTGCAGCCCCTGTGAAATCTGGGTGAGGCAGAAGAAAAGGCTATAATTTGGTGCCTAGTTTACCAGTACTGGTATAGTTGCAAATCTCTTCCTCACCAGGCAAAGGACTTCATTTTGAGGTTTAATGATTGACAGTTAGCTCCAGTGCTCTTGCACTTAGGGAATGAAAATGCCTGGGAAAGGAAAAAAGAGTCATCAATAGTGTCATACTAATTTTTGAATCCTCTGCTTCAGATAAAAACAATCTTATCAAATTCACTGGATTCTTCTCAAAACCTTTCTCCGACCAGGAAGAGTTAAGGCGTTTCAAATGACAACTGTATTAAAATCTTGAGACCTATTGAAAAAATGTCCTTCAGTTTAAGATATATTGCAAACTCTTTAATTCCTATGTTAAGGGAAGATTGATATAAATCATTGGCCACTGTCAGGTTGAAAAACAATGAATATCAATAAAAAGATAGTTTTAAATCATAATGGATTCAGTTTGAGATACTGATGGTCTCCAAAAAAATAATATTGAAGTATGTCATGGCTAAATGTTGTTTCCATGCTAAGTTTTTCCACTTGGTCAGGGTCACAGTACTGAGATGACTTAAGCCCAATTTCTCATTGGGAAACTGGGTCTTTAAACTGAACTAGAATCAGAAGTGCATGTGATCTCATTTTTATTTCTTATAATAGGAAGTAGAAAAGTTAAATTTGCTTAGAGTCATTGAAAAATTAAGTCCATTTCAACTGTTTATTAATAAATACACATACATAAGCCTTATACTACTTTGTATAGAAGTTGCCTCTTGATGGTATATTCAGGTTAATTTGTGGTATGTTCCTAGCTAATGTTTTAAAAATCATTATTATGCATCAGAGAGCTAATACTTTTTCTATTAAAATTATTTTTGCCATAATATGCAGCTTTTTGTGTATGAAGGAAATTTATTTTTCATAGCATCTATAACTTGTAAATGGAAATCAAGGAAAAAATAAGGAATAAGCTTATACTTAATGGAACTATCAAAACAAAACTGTTCTAGATGGTGATGGAAGAAGAAAATACCAGGACTAATAAGTAATTTTAATGCCTTTTATTGACTTTGTACAGGGTTCCAAACTTTTATTAAATGGCAGCATTTGACCTGAAAAGTAATTTAAAATGAAATTGTCTCCATAAAGGCAGAATATTTCCTTACCAAAACAGCAATAGATTGCTACTTCGGTCAGAGATTGCTCAAGAATAGAATGGGCAGATATGTAACATGCAAAAATTTGCCATTCAGAACCTGATTTCAGTGTGTGTTGATGGAGTATGAAAAAAATTAGCCAGTACAATGTCACTTGGTCCAAATGGACTGTAAGTACTATAAATACCATGTAAAATCTCAAATGCCCTGACCTGGGACTATATGGGATTGATGACAATATCACAGTAGAACAAAGCACTGAAACCTTTAATTTGCTGGGGGAAATCCAAATGCAGAATAACCCAATTGGAAATTTTGAGCAGAATTGTGTTCTTTTGCATTCAGTGATTTAGTAAAGCTAAATCTTACACAAGTTGTAAAGGATCCGATTAGAACGTTTCTAATATGAAGGATATAATGGAAGCCTGAAAGTCGAGAAACCTGGATTCAAGTCCTGGATTAATTGCTCATTAATTCTGCCTTGGATGCTTTGGGGAGATCGTGCTGCCTTTTGGGTTCTCTCAATTATGACTCTGAAGTTAGCACAATGTGGTCAGAGATGCAATTTCCAGGTCAAGCACTGAGCAACTTTTAAATCTTGGAAATATTATTTTGAGCCTTGCTCCTTTCATCCAAAGATTTTGAGTGGTTGTTAAGTCCCAAATAATGTATATTGAATATAAAGAACCTTATTTGTTAAATACCTATTGTGAGTTAATTATCTTTTAGGGGATTAGCATTCACGGATACTCAAAATTACCTCTGGGGTAGACATTTTTCCCATTTTGCAAATTAACAAGGCTATGCTGAGGTGATCGTTTGATTCAACCACTTAATATATTGGCTAGGAAGCTTCGGAATGAACATTAAATGAATAAACCCAATTAGCATGAACATTCACGAGGAGAATAGAACAATAATAGAACTACCTGAAAGAGCTTTAAAATACGTATGTTAAAAGATCCTCAAAGAGATGAAGACAGGAAGAATTTCCATAAAAGAGACCAGGTGAATTGTGGTGCCTCTCTTAAGGTCTTGAAACTAGGTAATGGCAATGCTGGGACTAGAACCCAAGCCTTCCAAGTTCCAGCCTTCGTGTCCTTTTCATAAACCATCCTGCCTCCTCTTTGTGGTATTCTCTTCACTTGAGCCCTGGCTGAGCCTGTGGCAGGCAGCACACATAGCTAACTCCGTAGCAGTCAGCAAAGAACTCTGCCAGAGTGGGGATGAGAGCAATGGTAGTGGGTTTTGGTAATTCATGCAACCAATTCTCACATTTTACTTTATTTCATTTTTAGCTCATTTTCCATCTATTGCACAATCATTATATGCCAGACACCAGCCCATGGGAGTGTAGCCTTCGAACTGATTTTTTTGTCATCTTTGTTCTCTGTGGTATCCCCAGGGCCTAGAATGTGCTTACCTCATAGATGGTGATTGGTCAATAAATAGTTATTTAGGGGACTAGGGTAAGTGCTTCCGATTTATCTCCTTTGATCCTCACAACCATCCTTCACAATAGATACTGTTATTCCCATTTTAAGGATGAGAAAAATGAAGTTGGAAGAGTCATAAATGACATAATCAGGGTCACAAAGATAGTAAGTGACATCTGAGCGGCTATACTAGTTTTCTCCCTATATATAGACTATCCCCCCTGTAGCCTATTTCAGAAACTTCACCCAGAAATACAAGGGTTAATAGGTTAACACAAAGACAGGTACTGGCTGGTAGGTTGTTGACTTACAACTTTGAGGTTTTATTTTTATTCCAAGTCTTAATATTTAACATCACTGCTGTCACTTTCTTAAATGTCAACCTCTTTTCTTTACCTTCATCACTCTCACCTTGATCATGCCGACTCCTTTGTGTTACATGGATTTGCTGTAAGGCACCACCCTGTGCTGGGCACCAGGCTTTTCTTAATCAAGCCATTGACATCTTGTCAGCAGTATCATCACCTTTGTCCCTGGGCTTGTGACTATGGCAATTGTTACCTTCTTGACTGACACTTTTGAAAATTTGTCCACATGTTATTTATTATATTTAGGGGATCTCTAGCTAACTTACAAGCCATTTCTTAAAGCTAACTCACTGTTTTATCCTTTGAACAGACCCTTTGGGTTGTATGAAATAGAAGCTCTTAATAATAGTCTATGTGTTATTTTTATACCAGTTGATATTACAGTTAGTAGAATGTAAAGAAAACCAATATTATTATTATAGTTCAGTTGGTTAAAAAATTGAACCATTCATTTCAAAACCATAGAAAGAAGGTAATTAGTCAGCCAAAGGGGTGCTGATGCAAAATACTAGAAATTGGTTAGTTTTTACAAAGGATATTTATTTGGGGTAGAAGCTTACAGTTACCAGGCCATAAAGCATTAAGTTACTTCCCTCACCAAAGTCTGTGGCCACATGTGGAACAAGATGGCTGCTGATGTCTGCCAGGGTTCAGGCTTCCTGGGTTCCTCCTTCCTGGGGCTTGCCTCTCTGCCAGCTCAGCTCCTCTGTTTCCTCCACAAGGTCAGCTGAGGCTATGAGGCTCTCTAGGCTTTGCCTCACTCTAGAAGGCCAGCTGTGAACTGTAAGGCAAATGGCTCATCTCTTTTCCTGGGGCCTTCTCTCCTTCCTCATGACCAAGCTCCTCTGTATGCTTACTTGCTGGGGCTCCAGCTCAAAACTAAGCATCAGAACTCCAACTCTGTCCTTTGCCATGTCTTTTTTCTCTGAGTACCCACCCACTGAATGCCCTACTGACATGACCCAATCAAAGCCCTAATCACAATTTAATCACACCCAGAGGAACGGACCAGTTTACAAACATAATCCAATATTTCTTTTTGGAATTCATCAATAATATCAAACTACTACAAAGAGTACACCAAGAATGTATTGGTGTTTTTTGCATGGCTCCTTTGCTCACCTCCTTCTGGTATCTGCTCAGTTGTCACTTTATCAAAGAGGCCCTCTGTAGCCACCCAGAAACCCAACCTACCCTGTTCTCAGCTACACTGCTTCCTAACCCATATATTCTGCTTTCTAATTTAATGATAAGTAGCTTATACACATGAATGTGCACACACCAACATGTTTGTACACACTTATCTTTTTCTCTGTCTCCTTCCATCTTCCACCATCACACTGTAATGTGAAATCCCTGAAACCTAAGACTAGAAAATGTGGTGGATTTTTATTTTGTTTGTTTGTTTGTTTGTTTTTAACTGCTGGGTTCTAGCACCTGGACACAATGTCTACCGTATTTTTGGCACCTGATAAGTATTGTTGAAAAATTGAATAAGCTGATGAAGCATTTTAGATTATGGGACACATAGGATTTAGGAAGCAGATTTTACAAGTTCACTTGGCTCATTGGTGATATTACCTTAGATGGCTAAAAAAATTGGTGCTTGGATGTATGAGGAAAGTTCACCTGGAAACAGAATCATGAAGAAGACAGGCATGGAAGAGAGACTAGCAAGTGTAAATGCCCAAGGAAAGACAGAGTTTGGTGAAAGTCACATGTGACTATGATATGGTGTATTTTCAGAAAGAATGGCACCTCGTAAGTGTGGGTAGGTAGATGAGACCAGATCATGAATGGTCTTTTAGGATTATAAAGAGTATGAATATTAACACATGCAATGAGAAGGTAATGAAAAGTTTTGATCAAGAGCATAATACAATCAAATTCTTATTTTATAAAGGCTACTCTAGTGGAAAGGGGAGAGTGTATTGGAGTAGGAAGCAAGGAAAACAGGTAAAACCAGTAAAAATTAGTCCCAGGGGTTAATGGTGGCAATGAAAATGGATCGAGGTACATGGAGTCATATACTTTGGAGATAGAAATCATTAGCTTTACTGGTGGAATAGAAATGGGGAATGGAAGAGAAGAGATATCAAGAGCAGTGCATAGATTTTTGGCTTAAGCTGGATGAATGATAGTGTAATTAACCAAATGGGGAAACTGGGGGAGTTGAGGAGGAGGAACTTTTGCATGATACTATATTAAGTTTCTAAAGAGCTGATAGTTGGGGGTATGGGTAGAGTTCAGATGGAGAAAAAGGTCACATGGGTTTGAGTTAGTATTTAATATTCCAGCCTGATTCTATGCTCTTATTAAGAGCATTGTGAATATAGTCCTTTTAATAAAGAAGTGAGTAAAATGGAATCATTATTTTTTAGAAACTTTTCTATAGCCTCATACCTTTTCTAAAATTTTCTTTACACGTAGCAATTTCTCTAAATGGGGAAATGAATTCTAATTTTGTTATAATTGTAATCACTATACCTTGGCCTTTCCACTGTGAAAGTAGCTAATTCAAATGAATGTCTTCTTTGCAAATTTTCACTCTCAATAGATTTTTCTTCAAAGTGTAAAGTAACAGAGCTTGAACTAATCTAGCCATAAGTGCCAACACGATGTTATTTGTTCTTTGCTTTAAAATAATCTCAGAATGGATGCTTCTAGTGTAGCTAAAGCCTAGATAGGGGGCATTCTAGTTATATCACAATGAAGTATAAATAAAATGAGTAAGTGAAAGCTGTTTGATTATTTTAAATTGGGTGGAACATAGTGATTATTATTTCCACTTTTCAATCAAATATAATACTACAGCTATTCTTCCTTTAAAACAGTGATTTTCTTTATTTTTTAAATAATTTTATTCTAATAAAGCAAATTAGTGGGGAAAAAGCAAATAGAATAAATAATAGTGATGTGAGTTGTTTTTTTCCCAACAGCATTATACCTGCAAATGCATTTGCCTGTAATCCCATAACCCAGCCATGTATGGTGGAAGAATACCAGTAGTAAAGAATAAAAATATAACAAAATAATAGGCTATTATAATTTAAGATTGTATTGTTTTTATTTCCATTCTCAAAAGAAATGCATTATCATTAACTTAATAGTATTTAAATAGTACATACTTTTAGATTTTTGAGGGCGCAGGGGTGTGTGTTTGTGTGTGTGTGTGTGTGTGTGTGTGTATATGCACCTAAACCATCATGAATACCTTTCAGGCCTTGTCTGTTTCTAGAATATTAATATTTTATAAAAAGAATATGTTTATGTAGATGTGAGAAGCTTGATATAATGTAGTAAATGCAAGCTTTGAATTCACTTAGCTGTTTACCTTTGGACAAATATCTCTTTCCTCATCTTCAATAAGAGAATATTTAACTTGAAGAGCTGTTAGGATCAAAATACAAAACACCCATCATTGGATCTGGCATAAGTATTATTTGTAAGCAGACAAGGCTTGATACCTATCATGTTGATCTTGAGAATAAAGTAAGTGTCCTATTTTTGCAGTAGGCCTTGATATTTGGACAACATATTCACAGTTGCTACAGCTAATATGATATAAGCAGATAAAGGGACCCATATGTACACCTTTTCAAGTATTTGCCCTGCTTGCAACAATACATTATTTTGAACAGGATCCTATGGATAGTCATTTGTATAGTGTGACCCTTATTGAAGTTGACGTCGAACACAAACATGGCCAGGCCAGAATCTCTCACTGGGAATTAAGAATTAGGAAGAGCAAGTCTCTATCCATGGCTAGAGAAGTGGTTCTTAGACTTGGATGCACAGTGCAATCCCTTGGAGAGTTTTGTTTGTTTATTTTTTAAAATAAAACAAAACAAAACAAAACCTAATGTTTTAGTCCCACTCCCAGGGATTCTGACATAATGACTATGGGATCTGGCTTGGACAGCAGAATTTTTAAAACTCCCCATGTCTTTCTAAAATGCAGAGTTTAGAAAGAACTGGGCTAAGCCTGTAAATTATCAACTTAAATGGTTAGCAGGAGAGGCTATTATGGATAAAGATGCAGAGGAGCCAGCTGGCAGGGAGAGGAGTAACATAGCTGCACAAGAACAGAGAGACAGACATTATGGCTATTGACAATAGTAACTAGCCTTTCTGAGGTCCTGCTTTATTCCTGCTTGTGTCCCTGAGATACACCAGTAGCCTCATAATAACCATTTAAGGCTAGTTTTTCGTTACTTCTAACCAAAGTAGCCCATTTAAAACTGGAAGTCAAAATTCAGAGGGCAGGGAAAAATGTTTCATGTGAAGCTGGTCTCTGACAAAACTGAGATACGTTGTTTTTATGCCACTTTGTATCACTGAATTATAGAATGTATATATTTTCATAGTGAGTAACTTAATTGCCCAGAGCAGTTACTTAACCTTTGCCACTAGATGGCTCTTCTCAGAGCCTTTGCTATGTTCAGAAGTCTTCCAGAGGTAAAAGTTGAATGTTACTCTACATTGGAATTATATAATCTATAGTACTTTATAATATTATATATAATGAAGTTTGTGATTATTTCATCTAAACTCATTATCATCTTACTGAGGACTGATGTGAAAAAGACTTAAATACCTAAGATGACAAGTCAGATACATTCAACACATATTTTTAGGATTCTTTTTGCCAAGTCTTATGCAAGGCGCTGAAATTAAATGAAGCAGGAGACAGACACACATGTAAGCAAACAAAGGAAGAGTAATAACTTTGCTTGTGTGTAGTCAGGGATGCTTCCTAGTAGAGATGATACCAGAATTGACTCTTGAAGGGTTAGAAGGAATTTTGAAAGCAGACAGACTGGGCAGGAAAGAATATTTGAGGGAAAAAAAGTCAAAATGTGTAGATGCATTAATGAGATTGTTTTAAGAAATTATACGAGTTTAATAAACTGAAGGACAAGATGGTCAGAAGAGTGGCAAGAGATTAGATTAGAATGTGGGTACAGATGGGGGCAGATAACAATCATGATTGTATAAGTACATTATATACATTGTTCTTTAGGTAGTGAAGAGCCTTGAAGGAATGTACAGATTGAAATGAAAAAAAAAATTAAATGTAGCCCTTTGAAATTTAAGATATTTCATGGTTTATGATTGTCATGGAGTTAATTTTTAAAAATAAGACTAAAAATGACTAAAACCTTTCCTCTCCCCCACCCCTGAAAAAACTAAGGGAAGAAATAAACAAAGTTTTTATTTAAAATAATCTTCATCTATACACATCCATCTCACTTTCAATACTGCACATGGCTGGTAATAGATTCTTAAAAAAGATGTTACTTTTTAACTTTACACTTTAAAAATTTTCTGGACATATATCCTTTCCTTTAGCCTCTATTTTTACACCTTTTTCTCCCTTTCTTATCTCAGTTTTAAAAATTATTTTAGCCTCTTTTGCTTCTATATTTTTCTTTTGGTATTTCCATTAAGTGTATTTTGACCACCAACCAAAAAGGGCCTGGTGATGTTCAGATTTATTTATTTTTATTGGAGCAGTTGTAGGTTTACAGAAAAATCATGCAGAAAATATTGTTTCCATTATAACCTACCCCCACACACAGTTTTCACTATTATTAACACTTAAAATCAGTGTGGTAATCTTTGTTACAAATGATGGAAAAGTATTAATATGATTATAACTATAAACTACAGTTCATAAATAACTGTTTGGTTGTACAGCCATTTTTTAAAAAATGTTTATTCTATATACAACCTAAAAGTCCTCGCTTTTAACCACATTCAAATATGTAACCCAGTAGTGTTAATTACATCAACAATGTTGTGCTAACATCACCACCATCCACTACCAAAAACTTTCTAATACTGCAAATAAAAACTGTACCAATTAAGCCTTAAATACCCATTCCCTACCCGTACCCCAGACTTAATAACCTGTATCATAGTTTCTGATTCTATGAATTTGCTTATTCAAAATATCTCATATCAGAGAGATCATACAATAGTTCTCCTACTGTGCCTGGCTTATTTCACTTAAAGTGATGTCTTTAAGGTTCATCCATGTTGTCACATGTAGCAGAACTTTATTCCTTTTTAAGGGTGAATAGTATTCCATTGGATGTTTATACCACATTTTGTTTAGCCATTCGTCTATTGATGGTCATGTGGGTTGCTTCCACCTTTGGGCAATTGTGCATTTTGCAGCTATGAACATCAGTGTGCAAATATCTGTTTGAACCCTTGCTTTTGTTCAATTCCTAGCAGTGGAATTGCTGGGCCATGTGGTAATTCTATGCTTATCTTTCTGAGGAATCACAAAACTGTTTTCCACAGCATCTACACCATTTTATATTCCCAGCAATGAGTGAGTGTTCCTAATCCTCCACATCCCCTCCAATATTACATCTTAGTGCGTATGATTTACATTTCCCTAATGACTAACGCTGTGATGTGTTTTCATATGCTTCCTGTCCATTTGTATATATTCTTTGGAGAAATATCTATTTAGGTCCTTTGCCCATTTTTAAATTGGGTTGTTTGTCTTTTTGTTGTTGAGTTGTAGGATTTATTTATTTATCCTGGGAATTAAAACCTTATCAGATACGTTGTTTTTAAAGATTTTCTCCCATTTCGTAGGATGTCTTTTTACTTTCATGATAAAGTTCTTTGATGCACAAAAATTTTTAATTTTGATGAAGTCTCATTTATCTATTTTTTCTTTTATTGCTAGTGCTTCTGGTGTAAACCCTAAAGAAACCAGTGGCTACCACACGGTCCTGAAGATGCGTCCCTATGTTTTCCTCTAGGAGTTTTATAGTTTGGGTTCTTATATTTGGGTCTTTGATCCATTTTGAGTTAATTTTTGTATATGATGTGAGATAGGGTCCAACCTCATTCTTTTGCTTGTGGCGATCCAGCTTTCCCAGCACCATTTGTTGAAGAGACTATCCTGTCCCCACTGAGTGCCTTAAGGAGTGTTCTTTCTTCTTCAGTTTTTTGGAAGAGTTTGAGCAGGATTGATATTAATTATTTTTACATTGTTTGGAAAAATTCACCAGTGAAGCCATTTGGTCCTGGGCTTTTCTTTGTTGGAGGTTTTGGAAGACTGATTCGATCTCTTTACTATTTATTGATCAATTGAGACCTTCTATTTCTTCTTGAGTCAGGGTAGGAAGTTTGTGTGTGTGTGTTTTAGGAATTTCCCCATTTCCTATAGGTTATCTAATTTGTAGTTGTACAGTTTTTTATAGTATCCTCTTATAATCCTATTTATTTCTGTAGGATTGGTATTAATGTCCCCCTTACATTTATGATTTTAGGTATTTATGCCCACTCTCATTTTTTCTTTTTCACTCTAGCTAAAGGTTTATCAATTTTATTGATCTTTCCAAAGAATCAACTTTTACTCGTTGTTCAAAGATTCTGTGGGGAAACAGCACCTCGGAGTGTCTTGGTCAACTGGTGCTCCGTATCCTGATTTCCTAAATATGAAAGTGTTTCTGTTTTAGAAGGGAAAGAGAAGGTAGAAAATTGCATACACCTGAAATTTAAGTTCTTTGTATTTTCTCAATTATGTTAACAGTTTCCTCAATTTTACAGAGCATATATGTACATGAGATGCCAAAAAGGATAATTAGAATGTTGAAAACATTTTGTGTTAAAAACAGTTATAAAGGTAAAAATTTTTAGTTTTAGTAAAAGGAATGAGATTTCAAAAGTATATGGTGGGGGAGTGGTTGTAGCTCAGTGTTTTGAGCTCCTGCTTCCCATGTATGAGGTCCCGGGTTCAATCCCTAGTACCTCTTAAAAAAAAAAACATATAGTGGCTCTTTGAAAAGTATTTGAGGGTATCCAGGTGTAAAAGTGATTTTATTTACATGTCACTATAGAGAACAGAATTGCCTTCAGTAGTAGGATTTTTTTTTTCTTTTTCCACTGGAGATACTAATTTTACTAGGAAATGGTCAATTCCTCAAGAAGCTTATGTTCTAATTGAAGAGATGTTTCAATAAGTCAATATTTACTCCCCAGTACGATGAATGCTGAGGTAGAGGTAGATTTTAAGTGGTACAGGAGCAGAAAGAAGTGACAGCTATATTAGAAAATGATATGGAGGGTATTAAGGAAAGTTCCCAAAACTATTATGCTTGAATGTTGCCTTTGGAAGGATAGTTAGGAGTTTTCTGAATGATGTAAGTCTTGGACTTATGTTTCAAGTAGGAGGAATTTCATGGGGACTTGAAACAATTTGATGAACTATCCATAGTTTGAATTTTGTGTTTGGTTATTTGGTTAATTGCTTTACTTACTTTTCTCTGTAATTAAGCTACAGGTGACCTGGGGCCTTGCCTATTGTTTTCACCTCTACAGTCCCAAGATTTCAGTAAATACCTGCTGAGTAAATGAATGAATGAAAGTAGTTCTAAATGAATGTTGAGATAATTCTAGCTAGGTATTTTAATGTCACATTATGGAAGCAATATCTTAGTTTCCTGGAAGATAAAGGGAAGTTTAAGCATGTTAGTGCTTAAACATGTAACCAAGCATTTTCAGTAGAATTATGTATTTGCCCTAGTAGTGGTTTAGAGAAAAAATTTTGGCTGTAGTGATCTGGGAGAGCTTAAGAATGAGTACCTTTTCAATAAGTAGAGAAGATAGATATGGACCTGCTAAAGGTACAGAGGTATGGGGCACAAAATATTTGCGAGGGAGAATGATTGAAATCTTTTATTTCTGATGAGTGACGTAAGGTATTGGAAAAACAACCCTGAAAAATATATATTTTATTGTGGCTTTACCACTAATGAATAATTTAACGGTATTCACTGGACCTTTGGACTTACTTTCCCCTTAACAAAATAAAGCTTTTAATGTAGTTTATTTCTTTCATTGTTCTAATTCTAAGTATTCTTGTCTCTATCTTCTATGAATAATAATAAATCGAGCTATAAAGATTGATCTGGGAAAATCTGTAGAGGACAATAAAGAGTAGCTATAAACCTTGTTCCTCACCTAATGGATTGTAGAGTATCATTGTCTCTTTAAAAAAAATTAACAGAATTTTAATTTATGTTCATATTGAGAATATAAAAATATAAGGAAAAATCTAAAAATTTAAGGACATCTCAAACCTCAATTCTGAGAGATATTAGTGATATTAGTGTTTACCTTTTATGGTAGATGAATAAACAGAGAAATAAAGCAAAATATATGTAAATGCATTATTTATTGACTATGTTGGACTTACATATAATGTTAACCCACTTTTTTCACTTAGTATGTCATAAACACTCTTTCATGCCAATACATTCTTTTCTTCTACATCATTTCTAATGCCAGCATGGCATTCCTTTATACAGTTGTATCATTAAGGAATTATAGAACTAATCCCATTGTTCAACATCTAGGTTGTTTGTGTGTGTTATTTACTAACACTATTGGATAACTAGAAAAAGAATGTTGTCTGAAATTGAAAATCTGGACCACATTTTCTTTAGAAGGGATATGACATTTTGTGCATGGGTTGGATTTGAAGTAAAGACAAAGCATCCATATCCAAACGGTTTTAAAGTCTCTTGGACGTTTGAGTTTGGAGGTTGCAGTTAGGATTTGGGCAGAATTAGCCTTGTGGTGAGAACTGAAATCTGAGATGCATGAATTTTCTGAGCAAGGGTGGAGAGAGAACAGGCTTTTGAGTCACAGAAAATGAGGCATCTATTTGGGTGTGTGTATATTGTGAGGCTGAACAGACTGGGTTGTTGCAGCACCACAGAGTTGTAAAAAGTAACCAAAAGCAAGCAAAAAAAAAAGAGTACTGTGTATGCACATCATGAAAAAAAAAACCTGTCTATTATGATTGAAGATTTGAGGTGCTATCTATACATACGCACACATACACATTCAGTTGCATTTTTTGTCAGTAAAAGAAAAAATATATTTTGTAAGAAGTTATACTCATTCAAAAGAATTTTGTATGTTTATTTTTTTGCTTTTTGGTGTTTGCTTTTGTTTGTTTAATGCTTAAGTAAAATTTGCATAGTTTGTCCAAGTTGTTTGCTTTTTAAGTATTAAGGCAACAACCTTCTTAAGAATTTCAGAGCAATGCTTAGTTTATTTTAAAATTACGCAATTTAAGAAATGTAAGTTGAACTACAAATATATATCTGCCTCCTCCCTGCTTGGACTGCTGCCTGATGCCATGTATCATTACAAATAGTTACAAAAAGTGTGATTACATAGAGCTAAGAAAATACCATCAAAGGTGATTTCACTTGCACACCCATACCTGTTCATATGAAAGTGAACCCACACTCACCCACACACACCCTCAAAGGATCACTCCTCGAATCATCCTCCATTTTTCTAAGGTATCCATTATAGTTTTGTCTTTGCTAACAACCCTTTTAATAGAATTGCCACGCCGTGTGAGGACAGATATCCCGAATGTCTTACAAAAATACTGGCTGATATTCAGAAGTGTGCCTTGAAGCCGGAAGGTGCCTGCCTAGCTTGAAGCCTGGATGCCATCAGGCACCTCTTTGCAGATACCAGAGACACATTAGTCTTCCAATTGACAAGTTTGATGCCTTTTTACATATTAAGTGAACTTTGCTTTGTATTGTAAGTGGTGGCGGGCCAGAAATAATTTCTATGCAAGTCATGGCAATCTTTATCTGCACAAGACACACTCCTGCAAAATTGAAGTTCTGCTCAAATAACTTTTCTTTTGAGTGCTGATTCACAAGAGAAAGGATTTTTTAACTTTTGAATCACCTCGCCCTGTCCATTCAGTATCCAATTTTGCTGGAAAAAAAAAATCATCCTTTTTCTAATTGCCAGTATTGTTTGTCTTTCAGACATAGAGAGAAGGTGAGAGAGAAAGAACGAGAGAGAGTGAGAGAGAGAGAAAGAGTGAGAGAAGCACTTTACAAACAAAAGACCTAATGAAATATTTAAGAATCTTCCCAGTAGGAAAGGGAAATTTAGCCAGCACCTACTATGCTTCAGTGTGCCATGCCCTTTGCATAAGTGTTTTAATTTAATAATTCCATAACCCTACAACGTACCATCATTTCACTGATCATTTGAGAAAGGTAAGTTTACAATTTTCAGTGCTAGTTGAAGATTTTGACTTTTCAACAGATTATCTGTTAGATCCTGTTTGGTTCCTCAAGAAACAAACTCCTCTCATGCTCATAGTATGGTACCTACATTACAAATTAGATGTCGTTCTGTGGCTTATGATCTACTACATTTTCCTACATCCCTATGAGGTGGGAAATAGGCAACTAGCATGCCTGCTGCTATACTGAAAACTATAGGGGAGAAAAGACACGGACGTGTTAGGGGGCTTTTGTAGAATCAGATAAACAGTAGTGAAATTACTGGATATTCAACTTAGGTCTCCTGTCTTGTTTCTCATTTCTCTGAGCACTGAAGACATTTCCACAAATTAAGAACAAAGATCCTGGGTTAATGGATCAGGGAGATAAATTCTAAAATTATTTCCTTATGTGTTTGTATCTCAGTATGTTTTAAACAGTTTTTTTGCTTATTTATTTAATGGATTTTACTGCCATTAATACTCTCTATACTGCCTTTCAAACTAGAAAAGGGTGATATTATATAAATTTGGTTCACTGCTAATTGATTTTTTTCTAGCTTTCATCATCGTAAACAGACTGATTGAATCTACATGAGTTCAATGCTGTGTTGAAGTGATTTTTGTAAGCGATTATATGGACAAATCAGATGTGATGCAAGAACAATTATAAGCTGTTTGTTTTTTGCAGTCACAATATGGAGCGTCAGTTTCTGCGAAGCCTGAACTACCTCTCTTTTACACTCCAATTGATATGGTGGACATTGGTGTGGAAATGGCTGGATTGAAGTTTACAAATCCTTTTGGTCTGGCTAGTGCAACTCCAGCTACCAGTGCATCAATGATTCGACGAGCTTTTGAAGCTGGGTGGGGTTTTGCCTTGACCAAAACTTTCTCTCTTGATAAGGTAAGAAATTATATTTAAAGTCATATTTAAATGTCTACCATGCATTTTAATTAGTGCGTCAATATTATGCAGGGAAGCTTTTTCAGACCCAGAAATAATAGTTATTAAACTATTGATAAGACCTATCATTCATTACTCGTTAGACTTTTCTTTCATCCATTCCATCTATCCCAAGGAAGGGGGCATTTATTTTCTCATTCCACATTGTCTAGAGAACACACACACACACACACACACATACACAAAAGTGACTATGCCACTTCATAATCACAAATTCATGAGTTTTAATTGTGATATTATTCATTGTTTTGTGATTTCTGGATGTGTGTGACAGAGGGCACATGCCTGAACTCAAAGTTAGAGAGGCTGGATTCTTTGAACAAAATTCTGAGATCCAATCCATGTCAAATGAATCAATATAATTCATAAGTACTGGTTATAAATAAGACTCTTGAATTTTTAAATCCATCAGCTTCCTGAAAATACATACACCCTGAGTTTCACTTGATAGTATAACTTTGTACTCACACTGGAAGTGGATATACTTGATCGAAAATAAACTATACATTAAAGGTGAGATTTCTCCTTTACAATATACAAAGCACATCTAAAATTTCTCAAAAGAGCAAATGCATGTTTTCAAAGGAGCATGATTTATCCAGTAGAAAGTTACATCCATATATGGCTTTGAATTAGAAAAGAACAGCAGAATTTAACATTTCTTAGCCCCTTTACTGATAAACTTTTAAGTGCTAAAAATCTATCGATGATTTTGGCACTAACTGGTAGTTAGTAATAATTAATGTATAAGAATCTGTGAATCTAGTGACTAAGAAAAGGGTATCATTATTTAAATCAGCCTTATCCTTGGGCAAAGAAAATAATAGAGAACAAACATGCCCCATTAAACACATTCTCTTCTTCTCCGCTAACTAGGATCAATAGCCGGCATTATTATGGCTAAAACATTAAGGCTGTCTTATTCTGACAGCTTTACAAGATGCTATCTGTAAATGTGGTCAAGGAAATCTAGAAAATCCTCAACAGTTAGAAAAAACAACATATGAAAAAGTACTTTTTAAAGGTTTTTATTATTCAGCTAAAGGGAAGTTCTTTTTCCAATAAATTGGCTGAAAATTTAGAAATACTTCCATGAAACCTGTAAAAACGAATGGAGCATATGAGATTCAGATTTAGAATACCATGAATCAATTTTTATGACCTGAGTAGAATTATTGGTGATATATTTGTCTTTTTTTTTTTCAGAATTACTGTGAAATCATAAGTAAATGGTTAACCTGTTAGTGAAAATTGAGTCCCAGATAACGTTTAACAACAAAATATTTGCTATTCTACTTAAAACGTTTTATATTTAAACAGAATTAGGTGGCTAATGGGGCACAAGAGAAGAATTGTAGCAAAAAAAAAATGTTTGCTTTAAGTTTTCTGGGGTTTTTTTTCCTTGTAAAAATTGAATTCTGATTAATCAGAGACCTCTGTCTTTACTCTGTTGGTGACATGCATTGATTTGTGATGCTGTCTTTTTGAGTAACCTAGGAGCAGTTGCCTTTATTAGGATCAGCAGCAGAAATAAATGTAGACTCTAGCATCCTTCTAAACCTCCAATTTGAAAGTAATCTTTCAATTCTGAAGTCCATGATGCTGGTCCAAAAGAAGAGCTATAAACAAATGCAAATTAAATGTGGCTTATAAAATATAATGATGGGGGATTTTAAGAAGTTCTATTTTACATTCCTGGATGGCGAGCATGACAAAATATTTGTGCAAAAACTATCTTAAACGTATTTGTGTGGATTGTAATGGCAAAATAATGCTACCACCATGGGCATCGCAATGCCGTGTTCAAAAAAGAATCTTGCTCTATAAATGATTTTACAAAGTAGTCAGTTTGCTTCAAAGAGAGCTACTTCTTTTTGTTTTCTTATATTGTCCCTAATTAGTGATTAAACCTGTTGTAAGTATATAATTATGTGTTATGAGCTTCTGTGCTTTCATATTGATGAAATGTGTGCTATACAACTCAGTAGTATGAACACATGGTTTTCCTTCAGACTTTTACTAAATATGTCTATTAAAATATTATATGTATTATATATTTGTGTAACATTATAGCATACCAATTTAAATCAGCCTTATTATAAAATTTATTATGCCGATTTAGGAAGCTATTTAAAATGTATTAAAATTCAGAATCCTGACATTTGAAATTTGGACGTTCTTAATATGACAAAAGTTATTCTATGGAGTTTTGTTATCATATGAAATATTAATATTTCACAATAGAGTTTTGATGAAGTATGATTTGCCGAGCCTGCATATGATAAAGAAATTAAATGCTTACCAAGGGAGTTCAGTAAAAATTAGAGCCCTGCTTGAACATCTGCTGGAAATTTTATTATCCCATCCTACTGACAGTGTGGCTCCCTCGTTGTTTTTCTAGATTGACAGCTGAATATTGCACTGAATTCTGTGGCAAATATGTTTGGGTGAACTTTGTTTCCTTCTTTGTTTTATTTTTGGGGGAGTTTGGAACATGCTTGTGATTTTCATTCTATATTGTTTTATACTCGACATTTATAGATGCCAGATTGAGGTCTAATATGCTGTTGCAACGATAGACCATTGACTTACAGTGAAATGCCAGTTGATATCTCAGTAAACAGAAATATTATTATTCTTTACTGTGCCGTCTGTCTAAAAGCTGTGTGTGCTTTCTTTAGGGAGGTAAATTATCAGATTTTTAATGTCAAATAGAAAAAGATCTGTGTTTGCTTTTTGTGTTAAATAACGTCAAAGATGGCCTTTATTAACTATATTCTTCCTCCTAAATTCATGTTTCCAAATAATTTTTTCTTGAGATTCAGTTTATGTTTAATTGAAATGATAAACCAGCATTTAAAATATAATTGTGAAAATATTTTTTTTTCTTTAAATGCATTTTGGGTTCAAGCTTCAATAAAAAAAAATGAGGGATAAATCAACCTGTTAAGAATAAAGTAAAACTAAATTATCATAACAGATCAGATAAATGGTCTGTTTAACTGGAAATATTGGAAATGCTTTTACTTCACATAAAATAACCTTTTGACCTGTATTCTCATTATATTGATAGGAAATAGCTAAAAACATTTTGTTTTTGTTCATTATCTCCATAAATTTTGTCCTTCCAGAGACATACAGATTACATACTGCAAGTATATAATATTTAACATCAAGTTTTATATATATGTGTATAAATATCTTCATCACTACACAGATAAATAAAATGACAAGGAAGTGTTTATTACTATCCTAGATCAAATCCAAACCTAACCAGCAGTCCATTTCATTTATAAGCAATATAGAGATATTAAAGTAAACTTATGATTGAATTTTAATAAGAACATATCTTGAATGCATATACTTTGTTTTAATAAGTATCAGATATTAGGTAAATAAGTGTACATATAATCGTTCTCTCATCATAAAATACCAACAACTGAAATCAGAAATATTTAAGATTCTTCATAATTTCTTTGGAATTAAAGTATTGATTTTAGCTGTTCCCATAAAAAATAACCTTATCTTAGCACGGTGCTTAGTGTATAGAAAGACTTTGATAGAATTTTCATAAATATTTGGTGGATAAATGATTTAATAAATGAATAAACAGATTTTTTTTGGAACAGCATATTGAGTTTATTTTTTTCATCCATATGTACAGAGAGCTAACACATGAAAAATTAAGTTTTGAGTATTGATCTCAAAGGAAAAAAGGCCAATTTAAAATTTTCATATCCTATATTGCTTTCTATATTGCATCTATATGTCTAAAAATGAAAATGCCAGTGGAATTTCTGCATGTATAGATTGGGTTTTAAGACTTAGGTTGTTGCATAAGCCTTTAAAATGCAGAAAATAGTTAAAAAAACAGAGTAAGTATCATACAATATTAGGAAGGTACATAAAAATCATTTGGCCAAACTATCTAAGCTCATATTACAGTAGTCCTGATAGAAGAAATGTAATTTTTTCTTGAGTCCTTTTATTAACAAGAAATATGCCAGATCTTTAAGGCAGCATTTTGTAGCTATGTAAGGATCCAATTTTAGAAATATTTTCCTTTAATTGACCCTAAATCTGCCTTCTCATAAGTTTCATCCATGTTTTTTAGTTCTGCAATCTCAGACATCATAGACTAAGTTAGTCTAACTTAACATAAATAATAGTTGATATTAAAATATTTTTTTCAGCTAAATACATACCCTAGAGAAAATCTAACAAATATGGAAAGGCAGAGTAGTGTAGGGAAAAGAACTTTGATCTGGGAGATGCCAGTTTCCAAACAGAGCTTCTTCTAAATCCTTATCTTGGACATGCTTAATTTTATAGGTTATTGTCATTGTTGTTTTTGTTATTAAACTATTTATTGAGTAATAGAAGTGTAGGCATGGCTAAATGTTTTTCATATGTTATCTCACTTAATACTCACAAAATCCCTATAAGGTAGATAGAAGTTTTAAATTTTTTTTCCAGATGAAACGATAGGCTGGTATATTAGTCTGCCAAAGGAGTGCTGAAGCAAAGTACCAGAAATCTGTTAGCTTTTATAAAGGATATTTACTTGGGGTAAAAGCTTACAATTACCTGGCCGTGGAAGGTCCAACTCAAGTACCATAAAGGGTTCTTTCTCACCAAAGTCAGCTGCCAGGTCTTTTAGCAAGATGGTGGGTGATCTCTGCCTGGTCTCTCAGGGCTTCCTATATCAGGCTCTGGCATAGGGCTTGTTTCTTTCCAGGCCTTCTCAGCTGCACAACTACTCTGTTCTCTTCAGCTGCAAACTATCAGGCAAATGGCTCATCTCTCCCTGGGACCCCAGAAACAAACATGACAGAGCTCTCTCTCTTCCTGTGTGTCTTCTTGAGTGAGTGTCCATTTATATAGGCCCACCAAGGTGGCGGGACTACAACCTGAGTTACACCTTACTGACGTAGCCTGATCAGAAACCCTAAATTGATTTTATCAAGTAAACTTAATCAGAGGACACTTTCTGGATTTAATACAATCAAAGGATATCACACCCAGAGGAATAGATTAGTTTACAAACATAATCTTTCTCTTTTTGGGATTCATAAATAATCTCAAACTGCCACAACTTGTAAAGTTAAATAAATTGTCCAGGGCTTCAAACAACTACGTATTTGCTCACAATTATATACATTTGCAATTTGGGCTGAGCTTAGATGGGCAGTTCTTCTGCCTCACATGGGCTGTGCTGAACTCCCTCATGAATTTGCAGTCAGATGGAGTGTGCCTGGGACCTGGCAAGATGGCCTCACTCATGTGTTTGGAGCTTCAGTTGGGATTTCTGTAATCTCTGAGATGGCTGGCCCTTTCTCTTCACTTCATGATGACTCATCCTTAAGAAAGCTAACTTGGGCTTGTTCACAGGTGGCAGTGTTCCAAGAGGGCAACAGGGGAAATTGCAAGGGCTTTTGAGGCAAAAGCTCAAAAGTTACCCCCTGTCATTTCCACTATATTCTCTTGGTCAAAGCAAGTTACAAGGTCAGATCAGAATCACGATGCAAGGATATGCCACCCACTTATTCATGGGAAGAACAACAAGATCGTATTGTGAATAAGCATGCTTGCAGTATGGAAAAATTATCACTATCATCTATGAACTAACCTATCAAATAATACACCTTTTGGTCATGGTAATTCATATCCGTCACATATGCAAAAGACATCCACCCTTTCCCAAGACACTCAAAATATCCAATCCTGGCATTAGGCTCAACATCAATGATATTTTGTTCTACATCAGGTACACATACATGAAAGTTTCCTTCTCTTTGTCCAGGGTTCTGTGAAATTGAAAGACAAGTCATCTATTGCCATGCCCGCAACATAAAATGATATGGTCAAGATAACCGCAATAGATACTCTTATTCACAAATAGAAGACACAGAAGGTAAAAAGCAGTCATTAGGCTGTAGCAGTTTTTAAACTCATTGGGGCACATGTTGTCAGACCCTGTACTCAAGGGACAAAGAATGCCCCTTAATTTGGATCTAGTTCTGCTCCCCAGGAATGGTTCTCTAATCCATTGTTTTGATCAGCTATTGATTCTGTCCCTGGGTTCTTGGTTCTATCCTCTGAGATTTATTTTATTTCTTTTTGTTTGTTTGTTACATATCCCCCCTTTCTACTTGTTCTCGCTGCGCTCATCTTCGCGTTCTTCCGTGTCCGCTTTTGTCTCCCCCCGTTGCGGCGACGCGCCGAGTCAGCCCACCGTGCAGGCAGCTTGCCCCGTTCGTGGGTGGCTCTGCTCTGCTCGTGGGCGGCTCTGCTCTGTTCGTGGGCAACTTGCCCTGCCCGTGGCAGCTTTTTAAGAAATGACCCATATTAGTTGTTGAGTAGATTTTTCAATTTATTATGCCTGCCAATAAAAGTTAAGGAACCCCATTTCTATTTTCATTTTGTATTGTCACTTTTAACCCTGGCTGTCAGTAATATCACCATAATACTCTCTTAAAAACTTTATGAACCTATTAAGGGCTGATTCCATGCCCTGAAGCTACATCCATAATTTTTTTTTTGAGTCAGACTTCAGAATCCCTACTATCTACCTGAGAGAATCTACTAGGATCTTCCTTAAATCTTCCTAATGTCTAAAGTGTCTTACAGAAATACCCTTGATTTGTTTACCCTGAGGTCATTTCTTCCTTTGAGACTCTTTTGCCATCTAGGAGAGACTGAGCATGAAGTCCGGTTTTATTTCCTAACCCAGCAAGTCCTGGGCCCTCTTGATTTGCTCTAAATTTTGCTTAGCAAATAAAATAGATCCTTAGTTAGCCCTTCTTTCTCTTACTTTACCTTATTACACAGGGGTAGAAACACTCAACTGACACTTTCAACATTCTGTCTAGAGAGTTCCTTAATTAGATTCACAAATGTATTACGTACATTTTCTGCCATCTAAATTATCATGAGCAATATTCTTGCCAATTTTTCTGTCACTATGTAATATAGACTGCCCTTTTCCCAGGCTCCTATAATACTTTTCATACTGCAGTTCAAGTCTTCACCAACAGTTATTCACCTCTCCTCTAGTCTTTTCTAACAGCCTACTCTTGGTTTTTCAAGCCTCCACCTGCCTCTCAAACCCAAAGTCAGTGCCACATGATTTAGGATTTTGTTAGGCAACCAAACATAACTGATTTCTGTATTATTTATCTATTGCTGCATATCAGGCCATCCCACAATTTAGTGACTTAAAACAACAGCCAGTTATCTGCTCTTGATTCTCTTGATTCTCTGGTTCAGAATTCTGATAAGGTCCCAGCTGGCTTGTCCTTGTTCCATGTAGTGGTCTCATTCATATATTTACAGTCAGCTGAAAGACTGCGTGGAGGCTGGTGGGTTCTTTGATGGCTTCATTCACACGCCGTGATCCTCAGCTGGCATGACTGGGCCTCTATCCATATGGCCTCATGTTCAAGGAGATGACACAGGGCTTGCTCATAAGGTGACAGTGTTCCAAAAAGGCAAGAGGGGAAATTGCAAAGCCTCTTGAGGCTGAGAATCTCAGTATAATTTCATTACATTCTGCTGGTTAGAACAGGTCATAAGTCCATCCCAGAATCACGAAGCATGGGAATACCTCCTCCCAACATAAGGCTTAAATCCACCAACCAGGATTTGAGCCAAGGTCTATCTGATTATAAATCTTGGCTCTTTCTACTATACCATATTGTTTCCTAATGTATCCTTTCTGGACCCCATTACTTTATGCCTCGAATGAGGACAGTTTGACATCCGTGTTCTGCAGAGTCATGAAGTTCAGATGGTCAGGCTCACTGAGAATCCTCCTTCAAGCAATTATTCTTTTTTTATTTCTATTGGTGTTTATGTAACATTTCATTAAGAGAGAAGGCAGGGGAGAAAGAGAGAAAAGGGAGAGAGAATGCTCATTAGTGCTTTTCTTTAAGAAAAATGTCTAAAAATCTGGACTGAGCTCAATGATCTTTAAGTCCATTTCTTGCTTTTAAACCCTATACGTCTGTGCACCCACTGTTATCAGATGCCATTCTCCACCTATGCCATTTTTCTCCAGCCGCACTGGCCCACTTTCTCATCCTTAACGTGTCAGGCTTCTCTGGTGTTATATTGCTTGGTGTTTGCTCTCACTGGAATAATATGCTCTTAGACCATGACTGGATCTTGCTTCTTATTCAGTTCTCAAAACAAATGTTACCTCCTCAGAAATGGCTCTGCTGACCACTCAAAATTCAGTCTCTCTGTGCCACATTGTCCTGGTTGTTTTTCTCCTCACTATATTTTTCACTGTATGAAATTACCATGCTTTTGCTCATTTATTTGCTAACTCATCTATTTTCTATGATGAGTTTACTTAAACTTAAAAGTAAGCTCCATTAGAAGAGGAATGTTCTCTTCCTTATTCATTA